>JBAMBR010003429.1:0-70793 GCA_037044475.1 Zaprionus obscuricornis | reverse complement strand
ATTTATATTTATATAAATGCATATTCAATTTATTTTTAAATAATTTTTAAAATTTGTAAAAAAAGAAGAAAATTTAAAAAAATTTTTATAAAAATTTTATAATTATAATTTTATAAAAATTCTAATATATAAAAGTAAAGAAATTCAAATTTAAAAATTAATTAAAATTAAATTATATTATTTATTATTTATATTTATAAATTTAACATTCTTATTAATATATTTTTTTATTTATATTTATATAAATTTATATTACATTTATTTTTAAATAATTTTTAAAATTTTTTAAAAAAAAAGAAAATAATTTAAAAATATTTTTATAATTTTATAAAAATTTTATAATTATAATTTTATAAAAATTCAATCAAATAAAGAAATTTAAATTGAAAAAAATAAATTAAAATTATATATTTATTTTTATTTATAAATTTAATATTGTTATTTATATTTTTTATTTATATTTATATAAATGTATATTAAATTTATTTTTAAATAATTTTTAAAATTTAAAAAAAAAGAAAATTATTTAAAAATATTTTTATAATTTTATAAAAATTTTATAGACATTCAAATTGAAAAATTAATTAAAATTAAATTATATATTTATTTATATTTATAAATTTAATATTTATATTTATATATATTATTTATATTTATATAAATGTATATTAAATTTATATTAAAATAATTTTTAAAATTTAAAAAAAAATAATTTAAAAATATTTTTAAATTATTTTATAAAAATTTTATAGACATTCAAATTGAAAAATTAATTAAAATTAAATTATATATTTATTTTTATTTATAAATTTTATTATCTTATTTTTGAATTTAATTTTTTTAATGCTTAAATTATTTTTAAAATATTAATTCAATAGAAAAATTTGTTAATCTCATTTAAATTTTATTAAATGAAATAAAAGAATTTTTTTTTTTTTTTTAAATTGAAAATGAAATTTTAGCCAGTCAGCAATAAATGAAACCTAAATTTCATTGTTATATTTTCACTTAAATCATTTAGTACATAAATTATTTCTAATCAATTTGCATTTTGTTGTTATTGTTGTTGTTGCTGTTGCTGCTGTTGCTTTCGTTTTGTTTGTAATTTCATAGAAATTTAAATTGAAATTTGATGACGTGAGGTAAACACATAATTAAACATTGAGGAAATAGTTTCTGCACTATGTTTGCTTTTTAAACAACATTAAATTGGACAGCTGCAGTATTTAGCATTCGGTATTCGGCATACGGCATTTTGGTATGCAGTATTCGGCATTAAATCAACAATTTTTAATGCCTTCTGCAAGCAAAGCTGCATTCTCGAGTTGATTGACCGTGCTAAGCAATAGCCGCAATTAGCTTTATTTTATTTTATTTTCTTTTTCTTTATTTTTTTTTTGAGCATTTTTAAAACAAATACAACATTCAACATTCTCTAGCTCAATGGCAACACTTAGTAAACTTAGCAAAAGCAGCAAAACAGAAGAAAAAAAAATGAAAAAATTTATTTTGTTATTTGTTGTTTTATTTTGACTTGGAACTGCGTTTAGCTTAGTTATTGAGTGAAGAGTGCGTCGCGTCTGGTTTTTCATTTATTATTTCGTTTATCAGGTGGTTTTCCCATAAGCCTTAAAATAGAATTTGTTTTAAATGAGCGCAAGTTCTCTTTTGCCATGAGAGTAGCCACCAGTAACAGTGTATACAGTGAGATAATCAGACAGACAGAGAGAGAGAGAGAGAGAGAAAAAATATGTGTGATTGAGATAGCATAATTATTTTGAAATGTTTGCTCTTTATATACTGCAATACATGTGGGATGTGTGTGTGTGTCAGTGTGTTGCCTTCGTTTTTCATTTTAATTCAGTTTTTTTTTTTTTTTTTTGTGTTCATCTTGTTTTTAATTATTTACAACAATCATCTATTAATATACTAAAATTTATACATTTTTATTATTTATAATTTTTTTTTTCTATATTTTTTTTTTCTATATTTTTTTTTTATATATATATTTTTATTTGGCATATTTGTGGCGCTTGTTTCATGGCGACCTGTGAGCGCCTCGAATGTCAACACAGCGTATGCGTTATTTTTGTACTTGTTTACGTTAGGTTTACGTGTTCTTGTTCTTTGCGTTTTAGCCAATTTTAGGGCCATTCCAAATGTTATTATTGTTGTTTCTGCTATTATTATTGTTGTTATTGTTGTTGCTATTGTTGTTGCTATTTTTGTTATTGTTTGGCGCTTGCCATTCAAGCGCAACACTTGAGTATAAACAAATCAAAAGTTTTTCGCTTTATAATTTGTTTATATTCACATACAGAACAACATCACAAACAACATCACAAATATAGGCACACTCTATACTTGAGGCCTATGTGTATTATTTTCCATAACGCAATGAAAATCGTTTAATGGCAACATATGTTCAGCTCCGTTGCGGCTTTTGGCAACAACAACAACAACAAGAATAACAACAATAGGAATAATAACGTCAGAGAATATTGTATACAATATTGTTATTGTTGCAAGAATTTTGCACTTGCTTTACTTTTGCCACACACACACACACACCGTGCCCCAACAGACATTTGCTTTCTTCTATCCAAGGTCCAAGCATATATTTTAAGATAAAAATTTTTAATTTTGCCGCCTGCCAACTAGGAAAAACTCATTTTCACATTTTCACATTTTCACATTTACACATTTTCACAATTTCCATCCGCCTTGCCACAAAACACACGCCCCTTGCAGCAACACAAAAACTATAAAGCAAAATGCTGCCAACGTGCGCTTGCTAAGTGCATGAGCGTCGACGTTGACGTCGTTGTCGCTCTTGCTGTTGGGAGGCGGCGGCCATGGCGTCATCAATTTTAAAATGCGTTTGCCTTGCAATGCGAGCAGCAACAGCAACAGCAACAGCAGCAGCAGCAGCTGATAAGAGACGCAAGCAAGCCAAAGGACGTTTTGCAGCAAGAAAAGTTTTTATGCCATTAACTCTATGCTCTCTCTCTTTCTCTTGCTCTTACTCTCTATGACTGTAAAGTAGCTGCTCTTTAGCCACCCCCGCCATGCCACGTTGTAGCTGCAACCGCAGAAGGTCATTATGTTTATTAGTTGCACTTATTTTAGAAAAGTGCCGACAAAGTTACCCCCGACACCGCGCCATCGCCATTGCCATCTCCAGGCGAGGCAGTGTATCAACGTCTGCAACTCATTTGCACTTGCCGCACGAATGCGAATTTATTTCCGTTTAGATTGTGTCATGTTGGTAATTTTAGCGCAACGTTGCGTATACGCAATGCAATCAACATAAATTCAGCACAGTGTCAACGGCAAGAAAATAGCAACAAAAAAATAAAAATAAATTTAAAAATAATGCTAGCGAGGGTTGCCACAAACTATAACTATATAAATTAAGCAATTCATATTTCATTTTTATTTTTTTTTTGTCAATTTTTATTTTTTTATTTATTTTTTTTTTGCGCTATTTTTATTTTGCTGCTTAAGCCGTTGGCAGTGTTAAGGCCAGTTTTATGGCTGGCCAATTATGTCAGTTGGCCAAGACAAGTGCAAAAAATATAGAAGCATAAGACGCTTAACAGGCAACAGTCTCTCGACTTTTGCTTAGTGACACTTTGCTGGCTGGCGGCATGTTAAGCATTTTCAAGCATTGCTGCGGCTTTATTGATTTCAGCTTAAAAAAAATACATAAATATGACAATGAGTGACAGAGACAGAGAGAGAGAGTGTAAGAAAATATAAATAAAAAATATTATATAAAATATTTAATATTAATTTCTATTAGTTTATGTTACGCTTAAACTCGCACTGTCTGTCTCTTTCTCTCTTTTGCATGTTTGTGCTGCAATTGCTTTTAGCTGTAAAATAGTTTAGTTCACTTAACGCAACGCTTGAAATGCCTAGCATTAATTTGTTACAAAATTTTTGCGCTCTATAATAATTTAACATGTGCTCGGGTTATGCTTAAAACCCAAGTAAACATTAAAACTTAATTATCTGTCACACGTTGTACTAGTTGTTGTTGTTGCTGTTGTTGTTGTAATTTTGTTGTTTGTCACGTTAACAACAAAATGAGTCGGACAGAATCGTGTGGCCATTGGGGCGTTACGTGTTTTTGCATACATTGCTCACATTGTTTGTCCTGCCAGAACAACAAACCAGCAGCAACTTTCATTTCCAGCTTCCCTGCAGTCACACGCCTCTGCTGTCATGCATAGCCTGCGGTCTACACTATAAAACCCTTGCATGGCCATAGATAATGGCGAACGACCGCAAACACAAACAAAATATAGAAGCAAGAGCAAGAGAGCGAGCGAGAAAGAGAGAGAGAAAAGGGAAAACAAATAGCGCTGCATGCAACGAGGTCGAAGCAGAGTATGAGATGTATTATATGTGTCTCTATCTCTGTCTGTGTGTGTCTCTGTGTGGATAAGCATGAGTCGCGTTACAGGCCAATAAAAAAGTAGCTGTAAAAAGCAGCATTTATGGGCCGAACTACTAAAAATTTATGGCCTGTTTTGTCGGCTTAATGCGCAATTAAAATTGCCAAGTGCATTAAATTAATTTAAAAACACAACAAAAAAAAAAAAAAAAAATAAAAGTCATGACAATGCATATGCAAATATAGCAAATGGCGAATGTTGAATGTTGAATGGCAAATGCCAAATGCTCACAGTGCACAGTGTGCTCACATTATAGAAGGGCTATCAAGGTTCTTAAACGTCTATAGCTACACTTCGTCTCTCTGCCAGTTAAGCCCCTTGCATAGCTCATTGCATTTGCCATTGCTGCTTCTCACACGAGACTGACTGTCGTCTCAAGTGTGCAATTAAAATCCATAGCTATATAATATATATATAAAATACTTAAAAACAGGAACAACAACAACAACAATGAGAGAAGAAAAAAAAAATTAATTACGCTCATTAAAACTAGTTGAGGGATTTTGTTTTTTTTTTTATGCCATGGCATTAATTATTTTTATATAGTTTCTGCTTAAAGTGATAAATCATGTGCAAAAGCTGAACGTAACTAATATAAAAAAAATAAATAAATAAAAATAAAAATAAAATAAAGAAAACTGTAGATTATATTGCTCTATATATGAAATTTTATTTTTTTTATTGTTATTCGTTTTTTTTCCCATTTAATTTATTTTTTTAATGGCGATAATTGCAGTTTTATTTGCCAATAAAGAAAATAACAATATTCAATAACATTTAATTTTGTTTATAAAAATTTTTTTTTATTTTTCTTGTTGTTGTTGCCTTAAAAAAAAAACAATTTTATTATTATTTGTTGTTGTTGTTTATATGAAATTAAAAAAAAAAAAAAATCAATGAAAATATTTATGGAAAAAACTTAATCGATATACTATAATAAAAATGTGTGTTTAAATTAAGTTTAAACTTCCGCTGCGTGGGCAACGGCAGCAGCAGCAGCAGCAGCAGCAGCAGTAAATGAGAATAATAACAATGCTGTATATGAATATATATCTATATATATATATAAATCTGCCTATGCTGTAATATCTTTGCATTTTGTTGTTATTTGTTGTCTTTTGCTGATCAGCTGATGTTGACGTTTTTTTGCCTGCTGCTGCTGATGGCCATAAACAATTGTTAATGCTCGCCGAAAGCCAATTAAAATCATGCGCTGAAATGCACGCGCACTTCAAAAGGAAGCATGCATAGTGGCATATAATATATTGTGTATAATGTATAGAGCAGAAAAAAGGGGAGCAAGGCAAGACGTGGGCGTTAATGAGACGCACACACACACACACACACACACATAGCTGAAAAATGTCAGGCAATGCTCTGCCGCCAGTCGTCAGCTGGTCCATAAAACATTTGCTGCCAGCACGAAGATGAAGACGAAAATGTTGATGTGACGAAAATGTAGACGAAAGCGTAGACGAAGATAAAGTGAAGAATGTATGTGAAATGTACATGGACATCGACACGTTAAAAATTATTCATGTTGTTGTTGTTGTTGTTATTGTATGAAGCCAAAAAAAAACTAATGTAAAAATAAAATAGAATTTGGTTCATTACTGAAAGGCTACCTTGACGTTGTTGCTTGAACTCGCGCCAGAGAACTATTGAAGGGTGTTACGAAGGTCTATATACTATGCATATATGCGATATATGTACTATGCCATCAACATATACAATTCCACAAGCACATGAAAACTAACAAAACATCTGCGCATCATTTATGCTACGGTCTGCGGTCTGTGCTAAATCATATGCTATGACAGTGACAGAGAGAGAGAGAGGGAGAGACTGGGAAAGAGAGAGAGAGAGAGAGAGAGAGAGGGAAAGAGGAAAGAGAGAGAGAGAGAGAGAAATGCAAAGAGTCATCAGCTGTCATTAGAGAGAAGTGCGCACTTGCTGCTTATAATTTTTTTTTTTCTATTTCTATTTGAATTTTTTTTTTTTGTGTTTATTTCGAATTTTTGCCGACATATTATAAACAAATTATATTTGACTTCGATTTGCTAACGATTACATATATATATATATACTACAAACTTGTCTATAGATCTATATATATATATATCTATATCTATAGTATTTACACAATATACAAAATTTAGTTTATTTAGTTATCAGTTTTTTTTGGGTCAAGTGCGACCTTGGCTTGCGGCTTCTTCTGACACAGCGACACGTATATGCTGTGTGTGTGTGTGTCTATTGGCTCCACGTTGTCTGGCGCTTTGAAGCTACTTTAGTTTTGCTGTCATTGCCATTGATGATGATGTTCTAGTCTATGCTTTTCATATTCTTGTAATTGTTATTGTTGTTCATCATAAAATTTTGTTTATTGTACATAGGAAATCAATATAATGTTACACTATACACTGTACACTCAAAGTGTTTTTTTTTTTGCCTAAAATTAAGCATTGCTCGTTACGCGTTGCCTTCCATTGAAGAATCGACAATTCTTGTTAATTTATAGTATAATAATTTCCATGAAATTTGAACAACATAGATACAAAAAATCGCAAAAGCACAAAATTATTTATTACAATGCGCCTTAAAAGCACACACACACACACACACACACACACACACACACATACACAAATACACATATATATAAAAATTATTATTATTATTATTTCAACGAAACTTTTCACTCTTTCACACGTATCAAAAATAATGCGAAAATTTGCCACGACACGAAAAACCCGAAAAACAAAAAAGAAAAAAAAAACCCGAAAATTGTATAACATCAGATTGTTGCACTTGAAATGTTATATTTCATTTTGATTGATGAATAAACAAAAAAAAAAATTCCATAATGATCGATTACACTTCCTGCTAATGATTGAAAAAGTAATAAAAAAAAATAAAATAAATATATTAAAAAAATATATTAAAAAAAATATTTACAAAATATTTTCAAGCATATTTACGCAGAAAATCTCAAAAAAATATAAATCTTTGCTTACTTGAAATTTGTTTTACATTTGCGACATTTTGCAGTGTATTTATTTAGTCGTCTATGACAATGTTTGCTTTTTATATGATTTTAAGCTCTTTTTTTTTGTGTTTTTGGGCAAAAATTTGAAGCAAAATATTTTCCTAGCATGTGATTACGTCTTTGGGTATTTCCCTTGTTTCTTTCCCTGCCTGCAAGCAGCAAGCCACGAGCAACTCAGGCGCGTTAATTCGAAGGCACTTCAAAAACAAAAAAAACAAAAAAAAAAACATAACAAACAAGCAAAAAGAAGAGAAAGAGCAAAAACAATTTTTACAGTCAAGCCGAAGCTATAATACACTGCCAAAAATAGTTGAGCTATGAAAACTATTATATGCTGCTGCTGCTGATGCTGCAAATAAACATATGTACTATGTATAAATTTGCTGAATCATGTTGAATTAATCACAAGTCAATCAGAGATTTCTATTCTATTTACGTCACAATTTGCATAGTGAAACTCAGTAGACACTGTCTTTGTCAGAGTGTTTAAGAAGAATAACAAAGACGCATTTGGCAAAATGTTGTGACGTACACTTGAAGAATGAGTGAATGAAAGAGAAAGAAAGAGAGAGAAGGAGAGATGAGTAAGGGATTTAAATGTTGGCACATTTATGTTGTCAGTGGACTTGTCAAACACACGAGCAGCCAGTTTGGTAATGAACCAAAATACAACAAGAAGATAAAGATGATGAAGAAGAAGACTAAAGAAAACAAAAGAATGAGAAGCAGCAAAAAGACAAAAAAAAAAATTTAGTTTTCACTTTGGCAATTGGCCCAGAAAATGCGTTGTTCTTGTTTTTGTCATACGAAAAAATATATAAATACATAAATATATAAACATACAAATGTATAAATATATAAATACATAAATATATTTATATATTTCGTATGACAGACAAGACAACACATTGGCCAATTGCCGAAAACTAAATTTTTTTTTTGTCTTTTGCTGCTCATTCTTTTGTTTTCTTTAGTCTTCTTCTTTCATCATCTTTAGCTTCTTGTTGTATTTTGGTTCATTACCAAACTGGCTGCTCGTGTGTTTGACAAGTCCACTGACAACATAAATGTGCCAACATTTAAATCCCTTACTCATCTCTCCTTCTCTCTCTTTCTCTCTCTTTCATTCACTCATTCTTCAAGTGTACGTCACAACATTTAGCCAAATGCGTCTTTGTTATTCTTCTTAAACACTCTGGCAAAGACAGTGTCTTTTGAGTTTCACTATGCAAATTGTGACGTAAATAGAATAGAAATCTCTGATTGACTTGTGATTAATTCAACATGATTCAGCAAATTTATACATAGTACATATGTTTATTTGCAGCATCAGCAGCAGCAGTAGCAGCAGCATATAATAGTTTTCATAGCTCAACTACTTTTGGCAGTGTATTATAGCTTCGGCTTGACTGTAAAAATTGTTTTTTTTTCTGCTCTTTCTCTTCTTTTTGCTTGTTTGTTATGTTTTTTTTTTGTTTTTTTTTTGTTTTTGAAGTGCCTTCGAATTAACGCGCCTGAGTTGCTCGTGGCTCGCTGCTTGCAGGCAGGGGAAGAAACAAGGGAAATACCCAAAGACGTAATCACATGCTAGGAAAATATTTTGCTTCAAATTTTTGCCCAAAAACACAAAAAAACAAGTAAGAAAGTTATAGTCGAGTGTGCTCGACTATATAATACTCGGTGCCCAAAGTTATATTATATATTTATTTTGCTCGTGCTACGCACTCGCCAATTTTAAGTTAATATAAAAAAAAAAATTAAAAAAAAATTTTTAAAAAAAAATCGTCTCGGGAATCGAACCGCGGACCTCATGCACGCGAGTTCAACCCTCTAACCACTGAGCCACGCTCTTCACAAGTGTGAGAAACACTGAGTAAATGTTGCCGTCGTTTGGGGTGAGAACAGCAAGCAAGCGTACGCTCTAGAGGCGCCTCTCAAATTTTGATATGTGAAATGTGTATAACTTCCATGTTTATTATCCGATCTGTACCAAATTTGTACACAACGTCCAGAAAAACATATTCTAACTTTGTGCCAAAATTCAACTTTGTAGCTTGGCTGGGTTTTCTTAAAATCGTTTTTATCGATTTGTGGAGGCGGAGGGGGGCGTGGCAAAAATCCAAAATAAACTTGATCTGCCTGCAAACACTACAAACACTATGCAAAAAAAATGAAGTCTCTATCTCTTATAGTGTCCGAGATCTGTGTGTTCATACGGACGTACAGACGGACAGACGGACAGACGGTCAGACGGAGACGGACAGACGGACAGACGGACATGCTCCAATCGACTCGGCTGTTGATCCTGAGTCAGAATATATATACTTTATGGGGTCGGCCACGCCTCCTTATGGGTGTTACATACATTTGCTCTTGTCACTAACCCAATATACTCTTGGTTCCCATAGGGCACCGAGTATAAAAAGAGCTTAAAATCATATAAAAGGCAAACATTGTCATAGACGACTAAATAAATACACTGCAAATGTAAAACAAATTTCAAGTATGCAAAGATTTATATTTTTTTGAGAGTTTCTGCGTAAATATGCTTGAAAATATTTTGTAAATATATTTTTTAATATATTTATTTTATTTTTTTTTTATTACTTTTTCAATCATTAGCAGGAAGTGTAATCGATCATTATGGAATTTTTTTTTTTTGTTTATTCATCAATCAAAATGAAATATAACATTTCAAGTGCAACAATCTGATGTTATACAATTTTCGGGTTTTTTTTTTTTTCTTTTTTGTTTTTCGGGTTTTTCGTGTCGTGGCAGTTTTTCGCATTATTTTCGATACGTGTGAAAGAGTGAAAAGTTTCGTTGAAATAATAATAATAATAATTTTTATATATATGTGTATTTGTGTGTGTGTTTTTAAGGCGCATTGTAATAAATAATTTTGTGCTTTTGCGCTTTTTTGTATCTATGTTGTTCAAATTTCATGGAAATTATTATACTATAAATTAACAATAATTGTCGATTCTTTAATGGAAGGCAACGCGTAACGCGCAATGCTTCATTTTAGGCAATATTCACTTTGAGTGTACAGTGTATAGTGTAACATTATATTGATTTCCTATGTACAATAAACAAAAGTTTATGATGAACAACAATAACAATTACAAGAATATGAAAAGCATAGACTAGAACATCATCATCAATGGCAATGACAGCAAAACTAAAGTAGCTTCAAAGCGCCAGACAACGTGGAGCCAATAGACAGACACACACACAGCGTATACGTGTCGCTGTGTCAGAAGAAGCCACAAGCCAAGGTCGCACTTGACCCAAAAAAAACTGATAACTATATAAACTAAATTTTGTATATTGTGTAAATACTATAGATATATATATATATATATAGATCTATAGACAACTTTGTAGTATATATATATGTAATCATTAGCAAATCGAAGTCAAATATAATTTGTTTATAGTATGTCGGCAAAAATTCGAAATAAACACAAAAAAAAAAAAAAATTCAAATAGAAATAGAAAAAAAAAAATTATAAGCAGCAAGTGCGCACTTCTCTCTAATGACAGCTGATGACTCTTTGCATTTCTCTCTCTCTATCTCTCTTTTCCTCTTTCCCTCTCTTTCTCTCTTTCCCACTCTCCCTCTCTCTATCTCCCTCTCTCTATCTTTCTCTTTCACTGTCATAGCATATGATTTAGCACAGACCGCAGACCGTAGCATAAATGATGCGCAGATGTTTTGTTAGTTTTCATGTGCTTGTGGAATTGTATATGTTGATGGCATAGTACATATATCGCATATATGCATAGTATATAGACCTTCGTAACACCCTTCAATAGTTCTCTGGCGCGAGTTCAAGCAACAACGTCAAGGTAGCCTTTCAGTAATGAACCAAATTCTATTTTATTTTTACAATTTTTTTTTTTTTTTTTGGCTTCATGCATTAACAACAACAACAACAACATGAATAATTTTCAACGTGTCGATGTCCATGTACATTTCACATACATTCTTCACTTTATCTTCGTCTACTCTTTCGTCTACATCTTCGTCACATCAACATTTTCGTCTTCATCTTCGTGCTGGCAGCAAATGTTTTATGGACCAGCTGACGACTGGCGGCAGAGCATTGCCTGACATTTTTCAGTTATGTGTATGTGTGTGTGTGTGTTCGTCTCATTAACGCCCACGTCTTGCCTTGCTCCCCTTTTTTCTGCTCTATACATTATACACAATATATTATATGCCACTATGCATGCTTCCTTTTGAAGTGCGCGTGCATTTTAGCGCATGATTTTAATTGGCTTTCGGCGAGCATTAACAATTGTTTATGGCCATCAGCAGCAGCAGCAGGCAAAAAAACGTCAACATCAGCTGATCAGCAAAAGACAACAAATAACAACAAAATGCTGAGATATTACAGCATAGGCAGATTTATATATATATATAGAGATATATTCATATACAGCATTGTTATTATTCTCATTTACTGCTGCTGCTGCTGCTGTTGCCGCCCACGCAGCGGAAGTTTAAACTTAATTTAAACACACATTTTTATTATAGTATATCGATTAAGTTTTTTCCATAAATATTTCCATTGATTTTTTTTTTTTTAATTTCATATAAACAACAACAACAAATAATAATAAAATTGTTTTTTTTTTTTAAGGCAACAACAACAAGAAAAATAAAAAAAAAATTTTTATAAACAAAATTAAATGTTATTGAATATTGTTATTTTCTTTATTGGCAAATAAAACTGCAATTATCGCCATTAAAAAATAAATTAAATGAGAAAAAAAATGAATAACAATAAAAAAAAATAAAATTTCATATATAGAGCAATATAATCTACAGTTTTCTTTATTTTATTTTTATTTTTATTTATTTTTTTTTTTTTATATTAGTTACGTTCAGCTTTTGCACATGATTTATCACTTTAAGCAGAAACTATATAAAAATAATTAATGCCATGGCATATATGTATGTATGTATGAAAAAAACAAAATCCCTCAACTAGTTTTAATGAGCGTAATTAATTTTTTTTTTCTTCTCTCATTGTTGTTGTTTTTCATTGTTGTTTTTAAGTATTTTATATATATATTATATAGCTATGGATTTTAATTGCACACTTGAGACGACAGTCAGTCTCGTGTGAGAAGCAGCAATGGCAAATGCAATGAGCTATGCAAGGCGCTTAACTGGCAGAGAGACGAAGTGTAGCTATAGACATTTAAGAACCTTGATAGCCCTTCTATAATGTGAGCACACTGTGAGCATACTGTGCACTGTGAGCATTTGGCATTTGCCATTCAACATTCAACATTCACCATTTGCTATATTTGCATATGCATTGTCATGACTTTTATTTTTTTTTTTTTTTTTTGTTGTGTTTTTAAATTAATTTAATGCACTTGGCAATTTTAATTGCGCATTAAGCCGACAAAACAGGCCATAAATTTTTAGTAGTTCGGCCCATAAATGCTGCTTTTTACAGCTACTTTTTTATTGGCCTGTAACGCGACTCATGCTTATCCACACAGAGACACACACAGACAGAGATAGAGACACATATAATACATCTCATACTCTGCTTCGACCTCGTTGCATGCAGCGCTATTTGTTTTCCCTTTTCTCTCTCTCTTTCTCGCTCTCTTGCTCTTGCTTCTATATTTTGTTTGTGTTTGCGGTCGTTCGCCATTATCTATGGCCATGCAAGGGTTTTATAGTATAGACCGCAGGCTATGTATGACAGCAGAGGCATGACTGCAGGGAAGCTGGAAATGAAAGTTGCTGCTGGTTTGTTGTTCTGGCAGGACAAACAATGTGAGCAATGTATGCAAAAACACGTAACGCCCCAATGGCCACACGATTCTGTCCGACTCATTTTGTTGTTAACGTGACAAACAACAAAATTACAACAACAACAGCAACAACAACAACTAGTACAACGTGTGACAGATAATTAAGTTTTAATGTTTACTTGGGTTTTAAGCATAACCCGAGCACATGTTAAATTATTATAGAGCGCAAAAATTTTGTAACAAATTAATGCTAGGCATTTCAAGCGTTGCGTTAAGTGAACTAAACTATTTTACAGCTAAAAGCAATTGCAGCACAAACATGCAAAAGAGAGAAAGAGACAGACAGTGCGAGTTTAAGCGTAACATAAACTTATAGAAATTAATATTAAATATTTTATATAATATTATTTTTTTTATTTATATTTTCTTTCACTCTCTCTCTCTCTCTCTCTCTCTTTCTCTGTCTCTGTCACTCATTGTCATATTTATGTATTTTTTTTTTATGTGCTAAAAGCTAAAATCAATAAAGCCGCAGCAATGCTTGAAAATGCTTAACATGCCGCCAGCCAGCAAGTGTCACTAAGTAAAAGTCGAGAGACTGTTGCCTGTTAAGCGTCTTATGCTTCTATATTTTTTGCACTTGTCTTGGCCAACTGACATAATTGGCCAGCCATAAAACTGGCCTTAACACTGCCAACGGCTTAAGCAGCAAAATAAAAATAGCGCAAAAAAAATTAATAAAAATAGACATAAAAAAATAAAAATGAAATATGAATTGCTTAATTTATATAGTTATAGTTTGTGGCAACCCTCGCTAGCATTATTTTTAAATTTCTTTTTTTTGCTATTTTTGCTATTTTCTTGCCGTTGACACTGTGCTGAATTTATGTTGATTGCATTGCGTATACGCAACGTTGCGCTAAAATTACCAACATGACACAATCTAAACGGAAATAAATTCGCATTCGTGCGGCAAGTGCAAATGAGTTGCAGACGTTGATACACTGCCTCGCCTGGAGATGGCAATGGAGATGGCGCGGTATCGGGGTAATTTTGTCGGCACTTTTCTAAAATAAGTGCAACTAATAAACATAATGACCTTCTGCGGTTGCAGCTACAACGTGGCATGGCGGGGGTGGCTAAAGAGCAGCTACTTTACAGTCATAGAGAGTAAGAGTAAGAGCAAGAGCATGAGAGAGAGAGAGAGAGCACAGAGCATAGAGTTAATGGCATAAAAACTTTTCTTGCTGCAAAACGTCCTTTGGCTTGCTTGCGTCTCTTATCAGCTGCTGTTGCTGTTGCTCCTCGCATTGCAAGGCGAACGCATTTTAAAATTGATGACGCCATGGCCGCCGCCTCCCAACAGCAAGAGCGACAACGACGTCAACGTCGACGCTCATGCACTTAGCAAGCGCACGTTGGCAGCATTTTGCTTTATAGTTTTTGTGTTGCTGCAAGGGGCGTGTGTTTTGTGGCAAGGCGGATGGAAATTGTGAAAATGTGTAAATGTGTAAATGTGAAAATGTGAAAATGAGTTTTTCCTAGTTGGCAGGCGGCAAAATTAAAAATTTTTATCTTAAAATATATGCTTGGACCTTGGATAGAAGAAAGCAAATGTCTGTTGGGGCACGGTGTGTGTGTGTGTGTGGCAAAAGTAAAGCAAGTGCAAAATTCTTGCAACAATAACAATATTGTATACAATATTCTCTGACGTTATTATTCCTATTGTTGTTATTCTTGTTGTTGTTGTTGTTGCCAAAAGCCGCAACGGAGCTGAACATATGTTGCCATTAAACGATTTTCATTGCGTTATGGAAAATAATACACATAGGCCTCAAGTATAGAGTGTGCCTATATTTGTGATGTTGTTTGTGATGTTGTTCTGTATGTGAATATAAACAAATTATAAAGCGAAAAACTTTTGATTTGTTTATACTCAAGTGTTGCGCTTGAATGGCAAGCGCCAAACAATAACAAAAATAGCAACAACAATAGCAACAACAATAACAACAATAATAATAGCAGAAACAACAATAATAACATTTGGAATGGCCCTAAAATTGGCTAAAACGCAAAGAACAAGAACACGTAAACCTAACGTAAACAAGTACAAAAATAACGCATACGCTGTGTTGACATTCGAGGCGCTCACAGGTCGCCATGAAACAAGCGCCACAAATATGCCAAATAAAAATATATATATAAAAAAAAAATATAGAAAAAAAAAATATAGAAAAAAAAAATTATAAATAATAAAAATGTATAAATTTTAGTATATTAATAGATGATTGTTGTAAATAATTAAAAACAAGATGAACACAAAAAAAAAAAAAAAACTGAATTAAAATGAAAAACGAAGGCAACGAACACACACACACACACATCCCACATGAGTAAGAGTTTATTTTGGTGTGCAGCGCTTTTTGAATTTTGCTAAATTAAAAATAAAACTTACACACACACACATACACACGCACCCGCATACAGAAGCTAGCAAGCAAGCAAGAGAGAGAGAGAGCGCGTGAGGGTATGCGTTCATGTCACTGATGCACTGCAGCAATATTTACCGGCTATTTCAGTTGCCCCACATAAGCTAAAAGAGCAAGTGGCAGTATGAGTGAGTGAGAGAGAGATAGACAGAATGAGAGAGTGAGAGAGCCTAAGAATGTATTGCAGTATATAAAGAGCAAACATTTCAAAATAATTATGCTATCTCAATCACACATACTTTCTCTCTCTCTCTCTGTCTGTCTGATTATCTCACTGTATACACTACTACTGGTGGCTACTCTCATGGCAAAAGAGAACTTGCGCTCATTTAAAACAAATTCTATTTTAAGGCTTATGGGAAAACCACCTGATAAATGAAATAATAAATGAAAAACCAGACGCGACGCACTCTTCACTCAATAACTAAGCTAAACGCAGTTCCAAGTCAAAATAAAACAACAAATAACAAAATAAATTTTTTTCATTTTTTTTTCTTCTGTTTTGCTGCTTTTGCTAAGTTTACTAAGTGTTGCCATTGAGCTAGAGAATGTTGAATGTTGTATTTGTTTTAAAAATGCTCAAAAAAAAAATAAAGAAAAAGAAAATAAAATAAAATAAAGCTAATTGCGGCTATTGCTTAGCACGGTCAATCAACTCGAGAATGCAGCTTTGCTTGCTGAAGGCATTAAAAATTGTTGATTTAATGCCGAATGCTGCATACCAAAATTCCGTATGCCGAATACTGAATCCTAAATACTAAATACTGAATACTGCAGCTGTCCAATTTAATGTTGTTTAAAAAGCAAACATAGTGCAGAAACTATTTCCTCAATGCTTAATTATGTGTTTACCTCACGTCATCAAATTTCAATTTAAATTTCTATGAAATTACAAACAAAACGAAAGCAACAGCAGCAACAGTAACAAAAACAGCAACAACAACAATAACAACAAAATGCAAATTGATTAGAAATAATTTATGTACTAAATAATTTAAGTGAAAATATAACAATGAAATTTAGGTTTCATTTATTGCTGACTAGCTAAAATTTTATTTTCCATTTGAAAAAAAAAAAAAAAAATTCTTTTATTTCATTTAATAAAATTTAAATGAGTTTAACAAATTTTTGTATTTAATTAATATTTTAAAAATAATTTAAGCATTGAAAAAATTAAATTGAAAAATAAGAAAATAAAATTTATAAATAAAAATAAATATATTATTTAATTTTAATTAATTTTTCAATTAAAATGTCTATAACATTTTTATAAAATTATAAAAATATTTTTAAATTATTTTCTTTTTTTTTTTAAAAATTTTTAAAAATTATTTAAAAATAAATTTAATATTCATTTATATAAATATAAATAAAAAAAATATAAATAAAATATATAATTTAATTTTAATTCATTTTTCAATTTGAATGTCTATAAAATTTTTATAAAATTATAAAAATATTTTTAAATAATTTTCTTTTTTTTTAAATTTTAAAAATTATTTAAAAATAAATTTAATATACATTTATATAAATATAAATAAAAAATATAAATAACAATATTAAATTTATAAATAAAAATAAATATATAATTTTAATTTATTTTTTTCAATTTAAATTTCTTTATTTGATTGAATTTTTATAAAATTATAATTATAAAATTTTTATAAAATTATAAAAATATTTTTAAATTATTTTCTTTTTTTTTAAAAAATTTTAAAAATTATTTAAAAATAAATGTAATATAAATTTATATAAATATAAATAAAAAAATATATTAATAAGAATGTTAAATTTATAAATATAAATAATAAATAATATAATTTAATTTTAATTAATTTTTAAATTTGAATTTCTTTACTTTTATATATTAGAATTTTTATAAAATTATAATTATAAAATTTTTATAAAAATTTTTTTAAATTTTCTTCTTTTTTTACAAATTTTAAAAATTATTTAAAAATAAATTGAATATGCATTTATATAAATATAAATAAAAAGAAAATATAAATAAAAATGTTAAATTTATAAAAAAAAATATATATATAATTTAATTTAATATTAATTAATTTTTTCAATTTAAATTTCTTTAATTTTATATATTTGAATTTTTATAAAATTATAATTATAAAATTTTTATAAAATTATAAAATTATTTTTAAATTTTTTTCTTTATTTTTTAAATTTTAAAAAATGTTTAAAAAAAACATAAATTTAATATAAATAAAAAAAAATCGTTTTCATTTATGTTTCTTTAACTTTTTCTGCTGTTGATTTTTAAAATTTCTAGAAATAATACCAGAAATTCAATTAAAAGTCTTTCAACTCGAACAGAAAGTCAAACAACTTTCGAATGTTGTTGCTTCAAAAGAACAAGAAAAAAAAGAGTAGAGAAAGAGTAAGAGAGAGAAGGAGAGAGAAAGAGAGAAACGAAGCTAAACAAGAATTGTTTTGTTTACAAACACAAATTGATTGCCAAGCAATTTCAATTTTCGGTCTGCTTTTCTGGCTCTTATTTACATACCCAAAGTAAGTACTCACATAGCACTTGCAATCGCAATCGTACTCGCAATCGTACTCGCACTCGCAATCGTATTCATTTTATTTTTGTAATACTCATTGCAGGGCCAAGTGCTTGTATTACTTAATTTCAAGTTGTATCTGTCAGCTACAGCAACATAAATGCAGCACAATTTAGTGAAGACTATGTAGAAGGCAGAGAGGAGAAGAGAAGGAAGGAGAAGAGAGAAAATGTTGTGCATCATATGAATGAAAAAACGACAAGAACAATTGTGTTGTTGCACTACAACATGCTATGCGTATGCATGCAAATGTCAAGATGTTGCCGCTTCACTGATGCACTCGAAGTGCTGCTGTTGCACGGGCTGCATAACATAAGCTGCACGAGCTGCTTTATGTTCTCTCGAGGCATGGCACTAAGTATAGCTAAAAACAATAGGCAGTCAAGCTGCTGTAACTGCTGTCGTTGCCTGCAGGCATGCATTCATGCTTGACACACACACACATACACACACACAGAGAGACACACACATTCAGTTTTAATTGTTTTTCGCCATTTGCTTGGCTGCGTCCTTTGACAGCGCTCCTTGGCGCAACGAAACGAGATAATCTACAGCAAATTGCTGTGCAGCGTCAAGTTGAGCATCAACGGCATTGGACTTTAGCATGCTAAGCTACATAAATACATATACATATACATATACATATATATATATATATGCTACATATATATGTAGTTTGTCATAATCAAGCCTTAGAGACAGTCGCAAATTATACAAATTGTGTGTGACAGTAGTCAATGGCTGCATGCAACAAATTAGTGGCACTTTTTACTTGCTCAATTCAATTACACATTTGAAGTATGCAAATATACATAGAAAAAGAGAGAAAGAGAGAGAGAGAGAGAGAGAGAGAGAGTGAGAGACATAGAGTGTGTTAGTAGCAAGTCACCAACTGTGTCCAGTCAATGTTTGTCCACACAGCGGCGTGTCGTAACGTTAAGCTAATCGATACAAGAGTCGGCGGGTTGCCCTGTTTGCAAATGTGCCACAAAATGCCGCAATTGTCAATCAATTGCATGGAAATTATGTCACAGTCTCTTTCTCTCAGTGCCACAGTCCTGTGCTCAATGAGTCTATGAAACTGTCGTCAGCATAGGCACAAAGCAGCAGTCCATCTTCTCTCTCACTCTCTCTGTGTGTGCTTGTGTGTTGAAGTTGCCTGTCAGTGGCAGTCGCCAAAAAGGAATTGAAAAATCGACACAGGATGTGAACACACACAAAGAGAGAGAGAGAGAGAGAGACACATACAGACAAGAGGCGCGCTGCCAGTTGCAGTTGTGACTTGAGTTGTGTAAACAGTTTGTGATAATCTCACTTGAGCCTAAAGAGCTAACTGCTAGACCAAAAAAAAATAAAATAATAGAGAGTGTGAGAGAGAGAGAGAGAGAGAGAGTGAGAGAATAAAGGAAAGCAACATACGTCACGATGCCAAGTTGATGGTAATGATGACGTTGATGTGATGTGATGAGTGTGATTCTACAGGCAAATGCTTAGTGTGCTTCAAGTGTGCTTATGACAACATCAACAGCTTCTATATAAACACACACAAACACACTCACACAAACACACTTACACACACACAAACTCATTTCTCATCTCTACAAATGAACTGACATCCGCACATAACATATCCGCATTCGCATCCGCAGCTAAGTAAATATATTTTATATATATGTGTGTGTGTGTGTTTGTGTGTGTTTGTGTGTCTGTGTAGGCGACTATAAATAATGTTTATGCCTAAAACTGTTTGCGAATTCCGTTAGTTGCATGAATTAATAACAGATGCTTTTGCCAAAAAATACAAAAAACAAAAAAAAAAACAAATTTAAACACATTTAAAGCATTTAAAAAAAAAAAATAAAAAAAAAAACAAAAAAAAAATTCGAGAAATTATTAAGCAAAATAAATATAAAAAAAAAGTTAGATAAATAAATTTTTTTTTTTTTTTTTGAGATTTTACGATTTATTTTTTTTTTTTTCATGAATTTGCTGCACGCATAAACATGCGGCAAAATGTTGACAAAAATTCTTTGAGGATTTTTTTTTTATAAGTGCTTTAAATTGGATTTTTAAGCAGCACTTGTAGTTAGCTGCAACTAATGCTAATGCTAATGCTAATGTTAATGCTAATGCCAAAGCTAATGTTAATGCTAATGGCAGCTGCTCAAGAGTTTTTGCACTTAACGAGGATTTTGACTGCTGCACAAACAATAACAACATGAAGACGATAAAACAAAATAAATAATCTATGAATATGTAGCAGAAGTAGAAGAAGACGAAGAAGACAAAGAGGCAGAAGAAGAAGATGTAGCAAAAAAATTGAAACAGTAAATTTATATGAAATGCGATTTATTATATTTATCTTTAGCCATTGCTTAAGCACTTTTTCCCCATCATCATCATTATTATCATCATCATCATCATCATCATCATCATCATCAATATAAAGAACAACATGAAAATCAACGCGTTGCTTTTTGTGAAATGCCAAACAAACAAATCATCAACAACGCCATGAAAAAAAAATAGGCAAAAAAAAAAGAAAGAAGAAATAAAAAAAAAAAAACATTCCATAAGGCAAAAGCGGAAGTTTTTCATCATTAAAATCATTCAACAATAAAAAAAAAATAAAAAAAAAATATACATTTTATCCATATAGCGTAGGGTGTACTACACACATTAGGGGTACTACAATAAAAAAAAAATATAAGAATTTTATTTTTTTTGCTGTTTGTTTTTTTTTTTGTACAGGGTATCTGTAGGTTTAACAATTTATTGCTGCTGGCATTGAATTAACACTCACAGCACAGTAAAGCTCAAACGTACATAATTTCATAATTTTTACGACAAGTGCTGTGAGGCACATGCCGCCGCTTTGCCGCATGCCGCATGAAAGTACTAGCTGCTCGCATATATATATAAAAATTGATTTGTATATTTATGAAACAAATAAACTTTGCAATTTTATTGATTTGTTTGTGATTTCTCATCTGATGATTTTTAAATAATTCTGAGTACTATTATACTTGATGCGACTTGCTGCCTTCTCTTCTTCTTCTTCTTTTTGTTGCATCATGATTTTTAGCTGTTAGAAAATTGAATTTTCATTTTCTTTGTTTGTTTGTTTGTTTTTTTTTTTAGCTGCCAAAGTGACAAAGTTTGTGCGTTAAGCTTTTAAGTAAATTGAAATGAGATTTATACAAAATCATGAGATGAAACTATTTTTAGCTAAAACTGAAGCTAAAGTTGTAAAGAAAAGAAAAGAAAAATAGAAAAAGGTAAATGAAATTCCTTGAAAATGAAAAATCCTGCAAGCAAAGGAAAATGTAGCCAAAAAAAAAAATTTCGTACTTTGCGCAAGTTAAGCGCAAAAAAACAACAAATAAAATGTTGAAAGAGACAGAGAGAGAGAGACGTGAGAGAGAGAGATGTGAGAGAGAGAGCTGTGAGCGTAAAAGCTAAGCCTCTGGCTGTGTTTGCTTAAATAAATAGTAGCAGAAATCTAGCAAAAAAATACAAGACAAGACAAGCAGACAGCACAGCACATGCAGGGAAACAGCGCAGAGCTGGGGGGAGGGAGGGGAATGAGAATCGTTTAGCGCACATTGCGAGAGATGGCCACATTATTGACGGTTCAGGCATTATTAATTATTTGTGGAGCACTTTTGCACAGTTACTGCTCCAGCTTCAGCTTCAGCTTCAGCTTCTGCTTCAGCTTCTTGCTTCAGCTTCTTGCTTCCTGCTGTGCGCGTGTGTATGAGGCATGGACATAGCTTTGACCCAGCAGGACATGAACTGAGCTGGCTTGTCAAGGTATATAGTGCAATGCAGTGCTGTGCAGGTGTGACTCGCAGGAAGCAGATGCCTGTATCCTGCTCAGCCTCTCGCTCTCTCTTGCTGTTTCATGTCCTTGTGGCGCTGCGTGAGCTACAGGCAAATATTTATATTATATACATAGAGAGTGCACAACGTGAGGCACTTGCTATTATTGTTGCTGCACTACAACACACAGACATACAAACAGACAGACATAGAGACATACAGACATACATACAGACATCTTTATATATATCTATATATGCACAACATCCTTTCTTACAGCTACAAGCAGCCAATGGCGCTTCCTTTCTATGCTCGTTTCAACATTTCAGGTAAAAATGAAGCCATATGTTCACATTACGAGCTACGTGGTTCTCATGCATGCATAGCTAGTAGCACAGCTCCAAGTACAGTGAAGCATCATTAAAGTTGCAAAAAAAAAAAAAAAAAAAACTTTATTGTTTTTCTTTTTGCTTACATTATAACGAATGGCAACTGTAGCTAGGCTTAAGCACGTCCCTACGGCTGCAGCAGCAGCAGTAACAGCAGCAGCAGCAGCAGCTGCTGTGACATAAATAAACAAATAGCGCAGCTTGCAACACACACACACACACACACACAGTGGCAAGGCAAAGTCAGTGGCAACACTATTGCTTGCAGCTAAATGTGGCAACAATGAAACTGCTGCAGATAAAAGCCGCTCTGACATAAAGCCCGTGTGGCCATTACTGTGCCTTGCAGTCAGCCAGCCAGTCACCAAGCAAAAGCCTAAAACTTTAATATGAAAACTTGAAAAGGAAACGTGAAGAGATTTTCGTTGCCTCTGTGTGTGTCTCTGTGTGTCTCTGCATCTGATACTGCAAAACTTAACTTTAGTTTGAGCAGCATAACGTTAGCTGACTGTGACCTCGTCGCTTTTTTTGTAGCATTTACTGTTTGCTTTTGCTTCGTTTGCTTTGCTTGGCGTGCAAAAAGAAAAAAAAAAAAATTGAAAATAAAATAAAAAAAAAACAGAAAAAAAAACGAAAATTTTATTTTTTCAATTTCCTTAGAAGCTTTGATCTACAGCAGCATAATATGCCGCCACAGCTACACTGCTGCGCTGTCTCACTCACACACGCTCTCACTGTCTCGCTCTCTCTTTCTCTCTCTCTCTCTCTCTCTATCTCAACTTCTCAGCCCTCAACCTTTCGCTGTCTTCCTCTTTGTCACGTTCAATGTGTGTGGCATGCAAAGTTTTGCGACAAGTTAACCCAATGCTTTGCCTCGTCTCTCTCTGTGTGTGTGTGTGTGTGTGTGTCTGTGCAGCTGACAGTAACAAGTTTTATAGCAACAGCAACAGCGGCAGCATCAACGCTTCTAACTTTATTAAGATATCACAAACATACGCAACTTTACGCAGTGGCATGACACGCTTCAACAGACACTTTTTCCTTACATAATTTTGCAGCAAATGACAAGCAGCAGAAGTACAAGAAGAAGTTGAAGTAAAAGAAAAAGAAAAAGAAGTTGATGATGAAAATGAAGATGAAGATGAAGCAGTAGAAGGGTTTTTATTCTTGCCTTAATTGAATTTCAACGCCATTAAAAAAGAATTATGCCAGCGCGTTATGCGAGTTGCGAATTGCCAGTTGCCAGTTTGCCACAGAGTTGCTTGCAACAGAGTTGCTTAGATAATAATTATGTTCTAGCATAATAATGAAATTCCATTATCATAATGCTGATGACGCTAATGTTGACTGCAACAACAACAACAACAGCAGCAGCAGCAGCAGCATCATCAGCCTTGACAGCTTCATTTCCCCTAACGTTGCTACAGCTGCTCGTAATTACTGCCAGTTAGACAGACTGACAGCGCCAAGTAGCAGCAGCAGCAGCAGCAGAGCTGCAGAGAGAAAAGCGTGTAGGATGCGGTATGGCAAGCTAACCGCAAAAAGGCAACTGGTTAGCCAAAGGTAGGCGACAAAAGACGGCTAGAAGCTGGCAGCCATAGCAGCAGGAGCGTTGCTGGTGTTGATGAAAGCTTCAGCATAGAATACTCAGAGCGCAGTGAAGCAGTGTTAGTGTTGCATGTGTGCTAAAAAAAAAATATATCTAGTGCACTGAGCGAAAAAAAGTGTGTGAAAGCAGTGCAAATAAATATTAAATAAAAATAATAAAAAAAAAATTCAAATTATAGAAATTTTCATTGAAAATAATTAAAAAAAAATTTAAATAAATTCCAAAAAAAAATTATAATAATTTCAATATTAATTTTGCAGTAATTTAAATAATTGTTATTGATTATAAATGTTAATTATATAAATTAAATTAATGTAAAAAAAAAAATTATAATAATTTAAATTTATATAGCACAAAAATATTTTATAATAATTTAAATATAAAAAAAAAATTAAAAAAATTATTTTGAATATTTAAAAATAATTTAAATATAAAAAAAATTAAAAATAGTTAAAATTTATTTTTATTTAATTTTTATTATTTTCTAATATTTAAAAATAATGCAAATATAAAAAAAAAATCATTAAAAACTTAAAAAGTGCAGCAAAAAAAAAAAGAAAATTTTCTTGAAAAGAATTTCAATCTTCTAGTGTCAGCTGCTTTCTCATTTCTCGTTTCTCATTTCTCGCTTCTATTTCCACTTTTAATTTTTCCATGGCAACTTTGACAAACTGTGCAAAAAAGAACAAAAAAAAAGCAAGCAAATTTATTCAATTTTTCTTTGCACTTTGTGTTTTTTTTGTTTTTATTTGCGAATTTAATTAATTTTCGCTTTTGTCATTGGAAACTTTTGCAGTTTTTTTTTTATGCCATTCTATGCCATCAACTATTCATTGTCCGTTGTCCTTTCAACTGCTGTCATTTGTTCTATAAGCAGTTTTTGCGGCCGTAGCTCGTCAAGTGCTTTGCCACAGCCACAAAGCAATTGCATTTAAATATTTTGCAGCGCATTGTGCGCTTTAAGTGCTGTACTTTTAGCCACAATTACTGAACCGAACACACACAAAGACAGAGAGAGAAAGAGAGACAGAGAGAGAGAGAGAAAGAGAGCAATTAGTTGTGCAAGTTGTTGTTGATGTTGCTGCTGTTTTTGCTATTGTTGTTGGCTGCCATTTAGCATAAATGTGTTGGCACTTACGACTATATCAAGAAATAGAGCGAGAAAGAGACAGCGAAAGAGAGAGAGAGAGAGCGAATGCGTTTACAAGTTAAGCAGGAAAAGTAGCTAAAACAACGGAAGCGGAACAAAACCGGAGACTTGACTATATAAAAAATTACATGAATATATAGAAATATACATCGAAATATACATAGATATATACATAGATATATACACAGATATATATAGAGTATATAGTATAAAGTCTTAGCTGGCATCACAATTAATCTTTAGTCTTGTTGAACCACACTCTGCACTAATGGGGCAACATTTGAGGCAGAAAAAAAAAAGAAGATTAATTACATTACGTATACGACGCGTTGGCTGTCATGTCGTGACGCTTGTTAGGCGTAAGCAATTGACACTCAATTCATTCAAATCTCAATTCTCACACACACACACACACATACACACACATACAAGAGGCAATGTATATATTGAAGAAGCAAGTTGAAAAACATGAACATTAATAATACATAAGGCTTGTGCTGCTTGTGCCTGTGCCTACGCCTCAGCCTGAGCAAGGACATCGACTGTGGCTCCAGCAGTCTGTGACAGGACAGTGCCCAAAACAACACTATAGCGAACAGCAACAACAGCAACAACAACAACAACAACAAACAAAAATTGGTAGCATGTTGGCGGATTGCCGCTCCAGTTGCCCAATTGAAAGAGAAAATTTCTGTGGCGCGCTGCCGTTTTTCTTGGCAGCCATTTTCGTGACCTGCCGGCGACAGACAAGCGCTAAAGGGGCACAAGGCACAAGCACACGGCGGCATACGACCCAGGGCACATGGCACATGGCACATGGCAAACGGCAAAAGGCAAACAGCAAAACGTCTCACGAAAGTTTTGACGGCTTTTTGCCAAAGTCTGCAGCGCGCGCGCTGCCTACCCGACGGCAATAAGAAAACACCAGCCAGCACGCCTACAAAAGCAGCACGCCCACACACGAAGAGTGGGAGTAAGAGAGAAAAAGAGAGAGAGAGATAGTGGCAACTGTCATGACACAACTAAGCGAAAATTGTGTTTGTCCGCGCTTTAAAGCTAAAGATGTTATGGTAACGCCCACAAAACGTTTTGCCTTGTGCACCTGCAGCATGCATAGAAAGCACTTGGCGGCCACATGTCAAAATGGCAAAAGAAAGCTGAAGGACAAAAGCATGAAGAAGAAGATGAAGAAGAAGAAGAAGAGAATGAAGCAAAGGATGAAGTAGAAGTAGATGAAGATTGAAGGCATTGGATAAGCATGCCGCGACAAAGATTTGCCTGCTGATTGTTGAACTCCCACGCGAAATGAGAATGTCGCATGTCTCTTTCTCTCTGTGTGTGTGT
Organism: Zaprionus obscuricornis; assembly: GCA_037044475.1. Taxonomy (NCBI): domain Eukaryota; kingdom Metazoa; phylum Arthropoda; class Insecta; order Diptera; family Drosophilidae; genus Zaprionus; species Zaprionus obscuricornis. Next base: position 44,115 of record JBAMBR010003429.1, on the reverse strand, counting down.
GTGTGTGTGCGAGCGAGAGATAGAGAAAAAGAAAGAGAGAGATAGAGTGAGAGTGAAAGAGTAAGAGAGAGAGAGAGTATATGCTGGAGTTGACAGAGTCGTTGCCATTGATTTTTATCGCTGCTGAAAAACATGAAAGTCAACAATAAATAATAAAAAAAAAAATAAAGCAGTCGATGACGAGCAATATATACTTGATAAAGAGAGAGATAGAGGCAGAGAATGAGAGAGTAGGAGAGTGAGAGTGAGAGTGTGAGAAAGAGAGTGAGAGTAAGAGTGTAAGAAATAATATTTAACTAACGAAATAAAAGTTACAATTTGTATTTGTGTCAGTTTTGCAGTTTTTGGCGACTTGACTTTTGCTACACTGTGCAAGAAGCAGCAGCAGCAAAGACAGCAGCAGCAGCAGCAAAGACAGCAGCAGCTGCAGCAAAGACAGCAGAGACAGCAGCAGCAGAGACAGCAGCAGCAGCAGCAAAGACAGCAGCAGCAGCAGCAGAGACAGCAGAGACAGGAGCAGTAGAACAACAAGCAAAATAAGCATGCACAGAAAGCAATAGGCAACAAAAAAAAAAAATAGTAGTTGCTGCAAATCATCAGACGCGGAAACGAGTGCAATGCGAATGTGAATGTGAATGTGCAAATATTCGTTATACGCCATGTAGGCTATATAGCATATATCGTATATTGTATATGGCATATATATCGCATATATATCGTATATATATATGTATAACGTTTAGTTATACGCTGTCGCTGTTTGTCATATGCATTTCTTGGCTGTTCGGCTGCTTGCCAAATATTGATTATGCCTTCAAAAAAAAAAAATAAAAAAAATGAATGGAAACTTCGCTTCGTTGGCTTTTTGTTTAAAAATCGAGTAGCAGCGGCAGCAGCAGCAGCCGTGTGAGCAGCAGATAAAGTTTGACAATATATATAAAAAGAGTGAGAGAGGGAGAGAGAGAGAGAGAGAGGGAGATAGAGAGGGAGAGATAGAGTTGAGAAGAAGCGCGTCATCGTTCAAAGAACATCCGGGATAGGAAATGCACAAAGGCAACGACAACGACAACGACGACTACTAGCACTACTACTGCTACTACTGCTACTACTGCTACTACTACTACTAAGCATATATACTAAATATAGTCAATAGTACTATTTGCTACGCCTGCCTGCAAATGTCAAGTGAGCTAAGCAAGAGAGAGAGAAAGAGAAAGAGATATGGAGATAAAGATAAAGGCAATGAAGTGAAAGATAAGTGGCATTAAACTTTACTCAAAGCGCATTTAGTTGGCCTACAATTTGGCCAAGTTAACAACTTTAATGGAGAAGGCCAACTAAGCAAGTAATGTAACTTAACTGCCAGCATAACGATTAATATGGCAAACTGAATGGCAACACACAAAAAAAACTTTAAAGTTTAATGTGGCGGCATGAAATGCTTGAAGTACAACAACAGCAATAAAATGAAAATGTATTTTGCAACTTTTTTTGGTTGAATGTGGCAAAACGTGCAAAACTTTCAATGTGTTTGTAAAAGCTGCAAGACAATTGCTTAAAAAATTTACAATTGATCAAGTTGACGGCTTAAGTTGAAAATTTTGCAGCATTAAATAAATTTATGTGAAAATTTTTAACTAAGAAAAAAAATAAAAAAAAATTGAAGAAATGCTGCACAAACAATTTATTTGGCAGAGAGAGGAAGTGTGCAGCGTTATACTTTTGTTTTTTATATTTGCTCAACATACAGTTAACTGCGCCATGGTCACAGCCACGCCCACGCGGCTGACAAATGAAGCGAAGCCATTAAGCGCCATGCACTCAAACCTGTCACAATAGTTTACACACTTGTGCAGCTTATTGTTGTTGTTATTGTTGTTTATTAACTATGAGCAGGCATAGCTAAGAGCCTGGCATTGACTGTTGGCTGCGCCCCCAATATGTAGCAGCCTCAACAGTAGCAGCAATGGCAACAGTAGCTAAAGTAATCGCACCTTTCACTCAAATTGTCAACACTCATAAATTTAATCATAGCGCACACCTTAGCTTATCAGCAAAGTAATAGAAGATGAAGATAGACATAGAGCGACAGAGAGAGTGAGTGAGAGAGAGTGAGAGAGACAGTGCTAGCTGTTTGCTTATCATGTTCACGTACTAAATGCCAAAACAAATTGCATTGCGATTGGCAGCCAAAAAAAGAGAAGAAGCAATAAAACCAGAAAGTAAAAAAAAACAAGTAAGAAAGTTATAGTCGAGTGTGCTCGACTATATAATACTCGGTGCCCCAAAGTTATATTATATATTTATTTTGCTCGTGCTGCGCCAATTTTAAGTTAATATAACAAAAAAAAATTTTAAAAAAAAATTTTAAAAAAAAATCGTCTCGGGAATCGAACCGCGGACCACATGCACGCGAGTTCAACCCTCTAACCACTGAGCCACGCTCTTCACAAGTGTGAGAAACACTGAATAAATGTTGCCGTCTTATGGGGTGAGAACAGCAAGCAAGCGTACGCCTCTCAAATTTTGATATGTGAAATGTGTATAACTTCCATGTTTTTTGTCCGATCTGTACCAAATTTGTACACAACGTCCAGATAAACATATTTAAAATCGTTTTTATCGATTTGTGGAGGCGTAGGGGGGCGTGGCAAAAATCCAAAATAAATTTGATCTGCCTGCAAACACTACAAACACTATGCAAAAATGAAATGAAGTCTCTATCTCTTATAGTCTCTGAGATCTGTGTGTTCATACGGACGTACAGACGGACAGACGGACATGCTCCAATCGACTCGGCTGTTGATCCTGAGTCAGAATATATATACTTTATGGGGTCGGCCACGCCTCCTCTTGTCACTAACCCAATATACTCTTGGTACCCAATGGGCACCGAGTATAAAAAAAAAAACGTAGCTAATGCCATTTGACAAGTTTGAAATGTGTTTATATTTTGTTATTATTATTATTATTGTTGTTGTTGCTGTTGTTGCTGTTGTTGTTGTAGTTATTGCTGTTTGTTTAGCTTTTGTAATTGTTATTGATAAAAAAAAACACACAGACACACACATCGACAGACAGAGCGACACTGTAGCAGTTGTCAGCCGTCTAGCAAAAGCGCCAGCAAGCTGTTGCCTGCCATAACACAACAAACAGTCAAACACACACACACACTCCCCACACACATACACACATACACTGTGGCAAATAAAGTAACGTAAAGTAACCTAAAGTAGCATGTCAAATTACCAAAAAAAAAAAAAAACGTTAATTGACTCGTAAAGCTGCCGCTAAGGCAAATTGCAAAGCAATTGTTGTTGCCTTTGCCTTCCCGTCTCTCTGTGTGTGTTTGTGTGTCAGCATATGCAAAGTTGCCTAAATTAGTAAAAATATCGATTGAATTAACATAATAATTTCATAGCATTCGCTGTTCACAATGTTTTCAACGTATATATAAATATATATTACACATACGCCCCGATGTACGAGCAAAAAAAAAAAAATAATAATAATTTGCAAGTCAAAACTTGTACAAAATTGTTGACGTAGTACTTACTCACCTGTCTACAAGTACACGCACAGCTGTCTATATATATATATCGAGATATATAGAGAGAGAGAGAGAGAGTTATTATATACTAAATATATTTTTATAGTTGTTGTTGTTGTTGTTGTTGTAGTTATAGTTGTTGTTGTTGCTTGCAGGTATAGAAGGCATAGAATATTTAAGTTTAGTTTTGACAGAGCGAAAGTATTTTTTCTTCTTCTTTTATTTTTTGCCTTTCGCTTTCACAGCTTTCACGCACTGCGACGCATTTTTTTTTTTGTTTGCCGTTGCTGCTGCTTTGATTTTTTTTTTCTTCTTTTTTGTTGGCTGTCGATTTGCAGCTTTACATTTTATTTGCACAGAATTTTGTCACTGTTAAAACATTTGAGCGCGCGCGCGTACGCTAAAAGCTACAAAATATAAATTGATGAACATTTAATTCACTTTTGTTTTGGCAATTATTTTATTATACTGCAGACACACACACACACACAACCACACACACATAGAGAGCAACGTATATAAAACAAACAAAAAAAAAAAAAAAAACTAATTTGCATTAAATAGCAGCAGCAGCAGCAGCAGAAAAAGAATATGAACAAGAACAATAACTAAAAGTGAAGCATAAAAAAAAAGAAAAGGAAAAAAAAAAGAAAAGGGAAATTTTGTGTTTTTTATAGAACTTTGACATCTTTTCATTTCATTTGCCTGTTGTGCTGTGAACTTTCTTCATGCGACTAGCGTCGTATAACTTTCTATGGGGACAACTAGGGAAAAAACAAAGGCAAACATAGCATAGTGTGACAGTCAGCGGCAGAATTTAGTGAGAGTGGCAGAGGCAGAGGAAGAATCAGAGGAAGAAGCAGAGGCAGTGAAAGAGCCAAAGTCATAGTGAGAGTTAAAGGCAGAGTCGGAGGCAGAGAAAAAGTCATAGTTAAAGGCAGATGCAGAGATAGAGGCAGAGTTACAGTCACAGTCAGGAGCAGAGACAGAAGCAGAGTCACAGTCAGAGCTAGAAGCAGAGTCACAGGAAAAGTCACGGGCAATAAGAGTTACAGCCAAGACTAGAGGCAGAATCGCAGTCAGAAGCAGAGACAGAAGCAGAGTCAAAGTCACAGTCAAGTCTAGAGGCAGAGTGACAGGCAGAGTCACAGTAAGAGTCACAGTCAGAGCTAGAGGCAGAGTCACAGAGAGAGTCACGGGCAGTAAGAGTTACAGTCAAGACTAGAGGCAGAATCGCAGTCAAAAGCAGAGTCACAGACAGAATCACAGGCAGAGTCACAGTTACAGTCACAGTTAGGAGCAGAGACAGAAGCAGAGTCACAGTCAGAGCTAGAGGCAGAGTCACAGAGAGAGTCACGGGCAGAGTCACAGTAAGAGTCACAGTCAAGACTAGAGGCAGAGTAGCAGTCAGCAGAAGAGTCAAAGGCAAAGTCACAGTCACAGTCAGAAGCAGAGTCAAAGTCACAATGAAAAGCAGAGTCAAGACTAGAGGCAGAGTCACAGGCAAAAGTCATAGGCAGAAACAGAGTCAAAGTCAGAGTCTCAGTCACAGTTAGAGTCACAGTCACAGACAGATCCACAGGCAGTGTCACAGTCACAGTCAGGAGCAGAGTTAGAAGCATAGCCACAGTCAGAGCTAAAGGCAGAGTCACAGGGAGAGTTACAGTCAAGACTAGAGGCAGAATCGCAGACAGAAGCAGAGTCACAGACAGAATCACAGGCAGAGTGACAGTAAGAGTCACAGTCACAGCTAGAAGCAGAGTCACAATCCTAGTAACAGTCACAGGCAGAGATAGAGGCAGAGTCACAGTCAGGAGCAGAGTCAGAAGCAGATTCACAGTCACAGCTAGCAGCAGAGTTACAATACAAGTCACAGTCTTTATCACAGTCAGAATCAGAGTCTAAAACACAATTAGCAGCAGAGTCAAATCTAGAGTCACAGTCAGAAGCAGAGTCAAAGTCAGAGTCTCAGTCACAGTCACAGTCACAGTCTAAGTCACAGTCACAAACAGCTTCGCAGGCAATGTCACAGTCAGCCTCGCTAGGGGCAGCCTCACAGTTTCACAGAGCACAAATAAAAATAAAAATAAAAAAAATAAAAAAAAAAACTTTTTTCGTTGTCATTTATGGAAATGCGTAGCGCACATTTCGGCTTCCTTTCTTTTCTTTTCATTTCTATTCTTTTCTTTTATTTATTTATTTTTTGTCTTTTGTTTTTTTTTTTTTTTTTTGGTCAACATTTTCTACTACTAGCAAAAGCAGCAACGTTAGCCTCAGCCTCAGTCTCAGTCTCCTTTACAGCCTCAAGCCTCAACCTCAACCTCAGCCTTGATTTCTACTGCTCAGTTTTGATTCTATATATTTCTTCTTTTTTTTTTCTGCTGCTGCTGCTGCTTCTATTTCTCATTTTGTATTTTTTTTTTCTTGTTCTTTTCTATTTCTATTTCTATTTCATTTGTCTTTGGCATTCGCGTCCATTTGTCTGCACTGCTGTACGCCTATCTGTCTGCGTTTTTCGCTTTCTCTTCTTTCCCTTCTTTTTCCCAAAAACCTGCACAACTTCTATCTCCCTCTAAACACACACACATACATATATACACACACAGAGTGTTGTCTTTGTTGTGTGTGTGTGTTTTGCTCTAGGTACACGCCTTACTTTCAAGCCACATTCATTCTCACACACACACACACAAGCACAACCACATAGCCAAAAACCACATATAAAATTTTTGTTCGCTTTATATTTTTTTTTTTTCACTTTTGTCACTGAAATAAATTTTTTTATTTTTCATTTATTTTTTTTATAATTTTTTTTTTTAAAGTTTCAATATTTATTTTTATTTTTTTTTTTTGTAAATTGTTTTAATTTATTGTTTAAAATTGTTTTACATTTAGAGTTTGCTCTAACGTTTTTCTTATTTTGTTTTCTTATCCGCTTTGCACAAGTTTCCAGCACAGCACGCTCCAAAGTTTAGCCACGAACTGAGCTTGCCAAGGCGAAACTTCACATCAAGAAGCGAAAAAATACCGAAAAATACAAATTCACACAGACACAGACACAGAGACAGCGACACACACAGCTAGAGCAGCAGCAGCAACAACAACAACAACAATATGAAATGTAATGTATAAAAAAAACCAGAAACGTTAAAGAGGCTTCCTTTCCAATGGCTGCGTACAATCCTTTGTACGATGACGACGACGACTACGACGACGACGATAACACGAAGCTTTGCTGCTGCTGCTACTGCTGCTGCTGCTGCTTGTTGTTGCTGCTTATTGTGGCATGTCTGCGGAATGTGTTATTTTGGAAGCGTACATCAAATTGTTGTTGTCGTTGTTATTGCTTGGAAGTCATACACACACACACACACGCTCTCACTCTCTCGCTCACTCATTCTCTCGCTCTCTCATTTTGCCTGCTCTCACGCGCTGGAAAGCTTAAACTTCCTCTCTCTCTCTCTCTATCTCGCTCTGTGTGTGTTTTTTGTCTCTCTGTTTTAATGCGTGCCGCTGTGCGTGTCCTGCGCTCTCTTTCTCCCGCTCTCTCTCTCTGTCTCTCGGACTCTTACTCTCAAATTCCGCGCGACTTTCACTGCCTTTCACTGCTGCCTTTTGAAATTAGTTTTGTTTTTTTTTTTCTTTTTTTTTTGTTGTACAAACTTTGATTGTCAACCTTTAGTCACTTAATTTGCACAACGAGACAAACAACGAGACAAAACGAGACAATGAACAAATATGACAATGGGACAATGCAGTAATAGACAATTATGCAGAGTTGCTGCTCTGCAAATGTTATATGCAAATGCGTGTTCAAACATGTTTATTAACATTTATTTATTTTATTTTATTTTTTATTTTATTTTTTTTTTATTCTTCTTTTTGAGTACAAAAAAAAAAAAATAAAAGACTTTGGACTATTTATTGGCCATGCTTTTGGTTATTTTGTGCGGGCGCACAGAATACTTTATAAATAGATGCCGCAGGCCTCGGCTCGCTAGGCGACGATATGGCAGCAACAAAATCAACGGCAACTGCTGACAGTGACAGCGACAGCGACAGCAACAGCGACAGCGACAGCGACTGAGAATGCCAGCAGCGACAACATCAAGTTCAGGCTGATGCTGATGAAGAGACAGATAGACAGATGGACGAACGGACGGACGGACGAATGAATGGACAGCACACGGACACTGCCATGAGGTGAGTAACAACAGCAGCAGCAGCAGCTGTGCGAGAGGAAGTTGAAACTTTTTGACCTTAGACAAGTGAAAACGTGACAATATATCTATCTCTCTCTCTCACTCACTTACACTCTCTCTGCATGTGTGTGTGTGTGTGTGTGTATGAGTAAACGTTTTATGCGCCTAATTGGTCTTGCCCCATGGGCAACCAGTTGGCGGCATTTAGTTAAAGTGTTTTTAACAAATTATTTATGCAACTGCAAATTCAACTTGTAGTCCCATTAACTAGCCTAGTCAGTAACTAAGGAAGCAAGCAAGCAAGCAAACAGCTGTGTAGCTAATTAATGTTTATGCTGCATTAATAATAACGCTTGAAGGTTTTTTTTTTTTTTTTTTGTCTATTTGTTGTTGCGGTTTTTACTGCTTGTGGCAAGGCAAGCTAAAATTTTAGTAACAAAACAGACGCCAAGCAACGACGACGACGACGACGACGCCGCACCCAATGTTTGACGCATACTCATGAATTTATACATCTTGCTAACAGTATAAAATTTGCCACAAGCCCTTTTACATATTCCTCTTCCCCTCTGCCCTTTATCATCATGCTAGTAGCTGCTGCCAATGCTCAACGCTTTTATGATTATTGCGACGCCGCGTCTGGGTCTGGCCCGTGTTTTTTTTTTCCCCCCTAAAACTGACGCCACAAAGCAAAACTTGCCTGTAAGCCGCAAACTCTCCCCTTCCCCAATGCTCCTTGCCCCTCTGCTACATACGGTTGTCAATCATAGCCCCAACTTCTGTTTTAGCCAGATTTTGTTTTGCTTGCCGCTGCTGCTGCTGCTGCTACTGTTACTGCTGATGCTGCTGCTGCTGCTGCTTGTTTGTTGTTTGCCTAGTTTTCGATTTTTGTGCCATTTATCTGCTGTAAGTGGCCGTCTGCTATGCCTGCAAGGGGTCTCAAAAGGACGCACAGATGTTCATCATAGGCAGCGTAGGGGAACTGAGAAGTTTGTGGAAGGATCAATGTTGGATAAGTGAAAGTCCTTTTGCGGATGCGGTAGGCATTATTAATGTGAAAACATTTGATTGCGTAGCTCCCCATGCGCCACTTTATATACGACTATAGTAAACTATCTTCTGCTCTCTCTCTCCCGCACTTGCTCTGGTTGTGTGTCTTTTTTGCAAAGTCAACTCGCAAATCAACTCTAGCTGCTGCCCCCTACCCCTACTTTTGCTCTGTTTTGTGTATGTTTTTCTTTTTAGATAAAAAAAAAAACAAAAAAAATCAATGGATTGACATTGGCTGCTGTAGATTTTTTTTCGCTGATTTTCTGCACTTTCAAACGCGTCACAAGACATTTTTATTTGCGATACAAAAAAATATGTTGATGTCTTTGCGATATGTTTCTTTTTTCTCTCTCTCTGTGTGTGTGAGTGTTTGTGTGTGTGTTAGTGTGTGTGTGTTTTGCGTGTGTGTTAGTGTGTGTGTGTTTTGCGTGTGTTTGAGCTGTTTTTTTCCTCTAGTGGTTCGTTTGGTCGCACTTGATTTATTTGACGCTTATAGCTTAATTTTTTATTATTCACTAATATTTCGTTGTTTTTTTTTCTTGTTGTTGTTGTTCTTTTTCTCTTATTTTATTTAATTTTATTTTCATTTTTCAAATTTTTTTTTATTTTTTTTTGCATTTGTCGCGCATTTTTCACTTTTATTTTATTTATTTTTATTTTCTTTTATTTTTTTGTATTTTCTGCTTCGATAAACATTTTTGCTTGATTTTCTTTTTTTTTTGCTCATTTTGCTTGACAATTTGCGGCGACACTTTTTTACTTGCACTTACACGCATCGATAGCAGCATCTCAAAACCAACGCATCGAAGACTTTTGCTCTGCTTCCTTCTCTGCTCTGCTTCTCCTCTGCTCTGCTCCTCCTTTGCACTGCTCTGCTCCTCTGCCTCTGCTCTGCTCCTCTGCTCTGCTCAGCTTCTCCTTTGCACTGCTCTGCTCCTCTGCTCTGCTTCCTCCTCTGCTCTGCTTCCTCCTCTGCTCTGCTCCTCTGCTCTACTCCTCCTCTGCTCTGCACTGCTTGCTGCTGTGTGTTTTGTTTTTTTTGCACGCGCTATTCGTTATTTTTCAAGGTAAGAAGAACAAGCGATGCATTAACTCGCATTAATTCGCACTAACTCGTAACTCGCATTTTTTTATTATTATTTTTTTTTTATTATTATTTTATTTTTATTTTATTTGTTTTCTCTATTTTTTTTTTTGTTTTTTTATTGCTTTGTTTTTGTATTTTTTTTTTATTGTGTTTTCGTATTCGATATTTTGGCCCTTTGCGGGTGTATGGGGACGGAGAAACGGACACACACGAACAGTTAGACGCGTGCTAACAATTGTCGAAAATTTTTTGTTGAGTATTGCAAGCGACACGACACGACACGTCCGTTTTCAGCTGTGGTCGTTACTCCACTGAACAACGATAAATGAGAGAACAAAAAGAAAAACAAAACACACACACAAAACAGAATAGAACAGAACAACGCGAAAACAACGAACAACGGGACAACGAACATTTGAGCATCGAACACTGCAACACTGAACTAAACTCAACAACTACTGATGATGCCTTTTGCCTTGCCATGCCATGCCGTTGGCAATGGCCACCACTAGCAGCAGCACCAGCACCAACACAAAGACAATGCAAAGTTTTCTTGTACGTGCTTTTACTCTTCAGCCTGTTCTCATACTCTCGCATTCATTCACACTCACTCTCAGATATTGACGCTCTCTTCCCATTACCATTTCCATTTGCAAAGCACTGCTTGCTCTCCCATACTCATACTCATACTCATACGCTCTCATCCCAGCTGTGCTGTGCTATGCCTTGCTGTTCTGTTCCCACTCTCTCTCTCTCTCTGTCACTCTTGCTCTCTGTGACTTTGCTTGTTGTTATTATTGCTGCTGCTGCTGCTGCTGCTGCTTGTGATAAAGCGTGCCTATAGAGCGCGTTAATTTTTTGCCTGTTTCTTTTTGCTAGTTAAGTTCTGCTCATTGTTGTTTTTATTTTCTTTTGCTAAACGTTTTCATTCATTGTCAACTTACAATACTTTGTCTTTGTTTTGCTATCGCTGCTCCTTTTGCTGTTGTTGTTGCTGCTGCTGCTGCTGCTATCAGCTTTTTCTTCTTATTTATGTATGAAATTTTGCTTCTTATTTTGTTTTTGTTTTTTTGTTTTTTTGCCCGGCTTTTATTATTTATGGTCACTTAGTTAGGGCACGTGACAGTTCATTATGCATAAATTTAAAGCATATGGATATGCTTCTTTTTTTTTTATTTTTTTTATCGCTTATTTAATATGTGACATATGTGTGTGTGTGTGTGTGTGAATGTTTCTGTCAAAAGAAAAGTTTTTTTTCTTTTCGGTTTCCGACAGCAATGAATATAAACAACCAATTTACGGACAACATGCTGACATAATAGCTAAGGCTAAAAAAATAAAGGACCCCCAAAAAAAAAAAAAAAAAAACGAAAGAAAAGAAAAGAAAAATAACAAAACAACTTAATTTATATAATATAAAAATCTAAAATGAAATCAGCAATAAATTAATATCAAGCGTGACTTCAAATATATTTTTTAGCTAAATATATATTTGCCAAATATTTATAAATTATTTACATATTTTAAGCTAATTCTTTTTAATATATTTTCCATATAAATTTTTATTTTTCTATATTTATTTTTTATAATTTTTTAATATTTGGAAAACTTAATCGCCACAAACGTCTAAAACGTGCATGTTCATAGCAAATAGCTTTTGTCACTCATACAACTGTTCACAGCACATAACACAACCAAAACGAATAGCAGTTTGAGCTCTCTCTCTCTCTCTCTCTCTCTCTCGCACTTGTACGCCAACGCAATTTGAGCGTATGCGTTTTGTGTGCGTTTTAAGCGCGTTTTGTGCGCGTTTTTTTTTTGCTGCAGTTTCTTTTGAAAAAAAATAATGTAAAATTTCAAAAGACAAAAGTTGATATATCAATTTGCAAGCACGTAATATTATTATATATTATCTGTAAGTCGGCAGAGTTATGTACAGTATGCACAGCAACAGCAACAACAACAACAGTAGCAGCAACAAGTTGATGTTTTCATTAGCCAACGACAATGAACACGCAATAGGCAATAGGCCAAGTCTGTCAGTTTGTCAGTCGGACATCTTTTAGGCAGCTGCTAGGCCTCTAATTAACAATTTCGTAATTGAAACTAAGCCCTGGCCAGCGGCTATTACTGCTGAGTAGCAGCAAAAAAAAAAAGCAGAAGGAGGCGGAGCTGATGGAACTGTTGGTGCTGGTGAAGCTGGTAGAGGTAGGAGGTAGGCCCTACAATGAGTTACGTGTCTTTGGCAAATGGTCCCGATACTTTTGGCGTAGGGCTTTTGATTAATGAGCGGCTTAAGTGATACCGGGCAGCTACAGCAACAGTAACAGCAACAGCAACAGTTTCGACTTTGACTGCGGCTACTTCGACTGAGCATTGAGTGTGCTTAGTGTAGAAGAGGTACGAAAGAAAGACAAGCCCAGCTGATGAAGTCACTAATTTGACTTAAAAACGCATTAAAAACCATTTTCGATAAAAGCCCAAAAATACAACAACAACAGCAACAACAACGAAAAAGATAGAAAACGAATCGACACGACACGAATGCGATCGTAGCGCTCGCACGAGGCATCCAAGTGACCAAACGGCACAAACTGCCATATCGCAGGGTTTTTCCGTATTTCTCGTCCAATATGCCCGTAGTCGGAGTCACAGTCGCAATAGTCACTCTAGGTCGCCCCTCTTGTGAAAGTTTTTTTTTTTTTTCATTTTTTGTTAGAGTGCAAAAACAAAGACTAGCAAAACGCCGACGACTCATTAAAATCCAAAAAAAAAAAAAAAAAAAAAACAAAAATTATTAATGTATGTTTGATCCCAAGAAGTTGCTCCCAGGAATTCCCATACCACAAGTTCAAGACCAGCAGCAACTTAATATAAATCTTTGTAGCATTTCACATTTTTTGCATTCTTTAAAAACAGAAATTCTTAAAAAAAATATTTATTCGCCTAATTTTTAAATATTTAACAAATTTAGCTGCTGAAATACACAAAAAAAAATTTATTTGAAAAAAGAAAAAAAAAAAGTAAATAAATATAAATATAAATAAATAATTATAAAAAAATAGATTTAAATTAATAACTAGTATAATTAAAAATTAATTTATTTTATTTTACAGACAAATATATAATTTATTAATATAATAATTTATATTATTTTATAATTATTTAATATTTTTAAAGCTGAATAAACAAATTTTTAACACAGATTCAGCTACTGAAAAGTAATAGAAAAAAATATGAATATTTATTAATAAATTAATTAATTGCAGATAATTATAATAAAATTTGATTACAAATTTAAAACTTAATTTCTAGCTAAATTTACAATGCTTTAGGTAAATTTTTTTAAAATAAACAAAAATATAAAAATAAAAAAAAATAAAATAAAATATTTTTTCAAAAAAATTTTTTTTTTAAAATTTGTTAAGCAAATATTTAACAAATTTAGAGATGACTTTAAAATATTATAAAAAATATATAGTAAATATATATTAATAAATTAATTAATTGCAGATAATTATAATAAAATTTGATTACAAATTTAAAACTTAATTTCTAGGTAAATTTACAATGCTTTAGGTAAAATTTTACAAACTATTTAAAATAAAATAAAATATAAAAATCAAATATAAAATAAAATATTTTTTGGAAATTTTGTAGAATTTGTTAAGCGAATATTTAACAAATTCCGAGATGACTTTAAAATTAAAATAAAATTGTATTTTATTTTTCAATTTAATTTTTTAATTTATTTAATATTAATTAATTATTATTATAATATTAATATTATAACTAGTTAATAAATTTATAATAAAATCCTACAAACTATTTTTTTAACTAAAAAAATAATACAACTCTGCAGTGGAAAGAGCATTTTGTATATGTCATGAAACAATTTGCATTATTGAGCTCGAATATTTGATGCCTCCCACAATTGTGCGTGGTGTTGAAGCGGCATTAAAACGCCTTTTGCGTGAGCCTGGCCAAAAAAAAAGAGGCGACGATCTTTGCATTTTAAAGATCTCTTTGCCAAAAAGACAAGAAAGCGAAACTGAAACTGAAGCAGAAACAGAGACAAGTAACAACAGCAGCAGCAGCAGCAACAACAGCAGCATCAAGCAGACAAATAAGTTTGCATATATATTTATATATATATTGGTATAGTTATACATATATATATATATATATATATATATATATATATTTATATATATTTATATGCGTTTGTATAAAACAGAGATAAAAGCTAAAATAACCTTCATTGGCCATAAAAATCAAAAGCATCTGTTAACAATGAATTGTGTCTATGGCTAGCAACAATAACAGCAAACAACAACAATATCAACACCACCAACAACAACAACAATAACAACAGCAACAACAGCAGCAGCAGCAAAACAAATGGCAGTCAAATTTACAATTTAAATAAATTCACTTTTTTTTACAGTTTCGCATATTCGCGACAATGTAAAGCGCCAAATAAAAAATAAAATAAAAAAAAAATCGCACACATAAAAAAAAAAACCACAGAAAATAAATAAAAAATTGACAATAAATAAAATAAAGTCGCTTTATTGTTTGAATGCCTGTCAGAGCAGCTAATGAACTTCCGGTGTTTGCGCGCATTTGGAAGACGTAGAAAAAGAAGAAGAAGATGATGAAGAAGAAGTCGCAGCAGCTTTGCAATCGATATGCGACAAAATTCACAGCTTCATCATCATCATCATCAACATGATCATCAAAATTCATTGCTGCTGCATTATGAATCACAGCAACAATAGTTCACAGGTTGCTATTCAGTCAAAGGGTGTCTGTCTCTCTCTCTCTCACACACTCTCTCACTCTTTCGCACATACACTTTTGTTGTAGTTGTAGTTGCAACTGTCAGTCGAGTAACCGGCATGACGTCTGTCACATAGTTATTGCCGCTGCTGCTGCTGCTGCTGCTGTCGCCGCCTCTGCTGACTTCAGCTAGACAGCGGCTCAAACTGAACGCTGCCCCGCAGTTGAAGCCAAGTTTAAAGCCCCACGCTCAGTTGGCTACGAGCTGCAGCCGCGATTGGGCTAGCCGCGTGTTACGGAAACTGAAACACAAATCGAAACGAAAAACAAAAGAAAAACGAAACAAAAAGCAAAAAAAGCAAAAAAAAACTGAAATCGAAATTGAAATTAAAACGCAAACTAAAAAAATCAAATTGAAAAACCAAAATCTTGGATTTGGACTCGAAGTTACGTTTCAACGTTTTGTTTTCGTACGTGTTAAGTATTTAAATTAATTGAATCAATTGTCAAGTGAAGCTCGAAATTGCCGCAAATTGAAATTTGAAATCAAAACAAAAGCAAACAAAAAAAAAAAGAGAAATTAATAAACAAAAAGCAAAAGAGAGCAGCAAAAAAAAATTAAAATAAAAAATTAAAATAAAAAATAAAAATATAAATAATTGAAAAATATTTTTGGTGTGCAGTGCGAACTTGAAAAATTGTGTTAGCAGCAGTTAAAGATAAAATTTGCAGAGATAAAAATCAATTGCAGTTAAAGCAACAAATAAATTTACTGCTGCTGCTGCTGCTGTTGTTGCTGTTGCTGTTGCTGAAAGCATATTTATTTATAAACAATTAGCCAAAAGGTGAGTAATTAATTATTGCATTTCAAAAAACATTTCAAATTTCAATCTTGAATCTTCAATATTTTGCCTCGTGTCGCGCTCTTGACAACCGACAAAATCAATAAAAAAAAAAACCGCCAAAAAAAAATTGAATACAGAAATTGTATAAAACTCGATTCAATCTACGATTTGTGGCGATCTGTTGCGATGCGATGCGATGCGATGTGGACAAACATTGACTGATTTATTATAACATTTTTTTCGATTAGTACGCAGACGTTGAAGATTCAAGCACATGTAACCAAAAAAAAAAATAAAAAAAAATAAATAAAATAAATAAATAAAAATAAAAAAAAAATTAAATAATAATAAAAAAAAAATAAAAAAAAAAATACACCTAGAGAGACAACAAATTAAATCAAATGAAGTCAATGAAACAAAAACAAAACAAACTACAGCAACAGCAGCAAGAGCAGCAGCAGCAGCAGCACCAAGAGCAGCAGCAGCACCAAGAGCAGCAGCAGCAGCAAGAGCATCAGCAGCCTTGAAAAGTCGTGCTTAATTTCTCAGTTATACTCAAGTATAAAATATATGATTAAAAAATTATAATGAAGCGATCTTTGGTATTTTTGTCACTGGTATTTTGGTATTTTGGTATTTTATCTATGTTATTTTGGTATTTATATCGATACCATTGTCTTTTCACTGCCAAAATTTCCAACTGCAAATGTTTATATTTCTCTTTCGCTCTATGTCATTGTCTTTATCTTTTACTCCCTCTCTCTCTGTCTGTCCCTCTGTCTCTCTTGCTCTTTCTCTATTGTGTTTAGCTGCCAAATTAGTGCCAAATTAAGTTAAATCATTTTTATTAAGATCTTAATTAATAGGTGAAAGCAAAGCGAATCGCACAGTGTGTGGTGTATGGTGCGTGATGTGTGTGTTGCGGGGGCGTCATTAAACAATGGAAAATTTGAACTTTTGCTTTTAGAATTACGAAATGTTGCAAGCTATTTTATTTGTCTATTGTCATCTATTACATCAACGTCACAACTGAAAGTTGTTTGCCATAGCTCTGATCTTTAGCCATAAAATATAACGCAAACATATAGCTTAAAGCTGACAAAGACTGATAGATAGATAGATAAAAATAAAAATAAAAAAAAGTATATATATATATATATAAAATAAAGTTGAACATCAGATTCCCTCGACAAGGGCAAATGTATATCAGCAATTAATCGTTGCTCGCTCCCTCGCTTCTTTACGCTGTTTGATATTTTGAAATTTTATGTGCATTTTATTTGCGAATTTCTGTTTGTACACATGAAAGTTTTTTTTTTTTTTGAGCATTGAGAGTTTTAGCGGCAACTTCTCTTTGATTTATGACTAACAATCTCAAGAGATTTCGCTTGAAAAAATAAAAAAAACATTAAACAATTTACCCAACTTTGATGTAGGATTAAAAAAAAAATATAAAAAAAAAACTATTAGATGATTTATAACAAGCGTTAAAAAGACTTTGAAAATAACACAAAATATAAAAAAATAAATAATATAAAATAAAAGATTCCAAAAATATTTGCTTTAAAAATTAATAATAAAAAAAATGTATAAATTTTCAAAATCTGTTTTTAAATATTAAATTTTAAAAATTTTATAAATATAAAAATCAAGACTCAAAATTTGCGTAAAATTTAATTATAGTTTGAATTATAAATTTAATAATTATAAATTTAATTATATTAAATTAATTATATTAAATTTTAAAATTTTTATAAATATAAAAATCAATACTCAAAATTGCCTAAAATTTTATTATAATTTAAATTATAAATTAAATTATTATAAATGCTTTATAAATTAGAAATTAATTGTATTTTTTTTAAATTTTTAAATAATTTATTTTTATTTTTTATTTTTATTAAAAAAAAATATATTGAAAAAATTTTATTAGCAAATAATTGCGTTTGCTTTACAAACAAATTTTAATATTTATAATAAATATTTTTTATAATTGCAATATATTGCAAATAATTAATAAATAAATCTAAAAAAAAAATTATTTAAAAATTTCACTGCATTTATTTCTAATAAAAATTTATTAGAACATTGAAATTTATTTGCATTTATTTTAAAATGAAATTTTAATTGCTTAATTTTATTTATTTGCACATAGAAAATACATAAATAAATATAAATAAATATAAATATAAATATAACATAAATAAATATATAAATATATATTATTATTTTTATGGCATAATTTGCAAAAATAATAAAAGAGCCAAAAAAAAAAAATAAATTAATTAGTCGCACATAATAATAATAATAATAATAATAATGTCAAACAAATTGCATTTAATGCTATTTAACACTTAACGTTAATTATCATCGAGCTGCAAAAATTATTGTTTCGTCATTTTCATTTACAGTGAAATTTAATTTTTGGTCAAATGACTTAATGCCGTGCAAATGGCAAATGGTTAAATACTCAATAAGCCATAAACTATTTCGAACAGCAGCCAAAAATGACAAAAAAAGCTAAAAACAACAACAACAACAAGAAATGTTTTTTTTTATGATTTATGAGCTGATGAACTGCGTCGACCACACGGCGCATGCGCAACATGGGAAATACCAAGTGCGTGGGTGCGTCTAAGTATGTGTCAGAGTCAGAGTCACAGTCACAGTCACAATCAGAGTTAGAGTTTAGACCAAGATCATGCAATGCCATTAGCAGTGTTGTCAATGAAGGCGACAATGTCGCTAAATGGCCAAATGTTCAAATGTCCAAATATCTCAAATGGTTTGTCCGCCTATCTGTCCGTTTATATGCCAAATGAATGTGAACCAAATTGCTGTAGCTGTCAAACACATTTGCAGCTTTGTATTTTATGGGCCTTTTGTCTTTCTTTGTCTGCTGTCTGCTATCTGTTAGCTATTTGGTCTTGGCGTTTGATTTGATTGATGTGAGTAAATGAAAGTGACAAGTTTCAAGCCTTGACCAAGGCTCAGCGATCCCGGAAATCCTATCCAGCAAAAAAATAAAAAAATGAAACATAACATAGCAACACTAGACAACAACAACAAAAGGTTTCAACAACAACAGCAGCAGCAGCAGCAGCAGGTGTCGCTTGTTGTACATGTATAACAGATTTCCATTGAAACGCAATGACATGACATTGCTTATTCAAATTGTTGTTGTTCCTCTTCTTGTTCTTGTTGTCTATCTGTCTGTCTGTCTGTCTAAATTCTCTGTTTTAATTGTAGTGTTCTTTATGATCTTATATACATATGTATATATATATATATATATATAGTATAAGATCTATTGAGATCTATAACACACGCCCCGGCACCACAACACGCTTGGCACCGAATCCGGTTTTTGATATCGCTTTGTGTTTTGATTTGCTCTTGATTTGAGCAGCTTTTTTTTCTGGTTTTCTGTTTTTTTTTTTTATTTTTTTTTATTTCGATTTTTGATTTTTATGAATTCGTATTATGATTATAATTTTATTTGCAGTAGCTGTTCAATTAGTAACGGTTATTTCAAGCTTTATACAAAAACTCCAATAGGGAATCACAACATTTATTTATTTATTATGTAATTATATATATATATATTTTTTTTTGTATTAGTTAATCTAGTTTCACATGCTAAAGCCTCCTCAAAAAAAATTCTAAAATTAGAACATGACAAAAATTAATTATTCATTTTTTTTATTTTTGTTTAAATAATTATATTCGTGTTGCTTATCAGCTAAAATTTATTCTAATTATTTTTAGCAAGTGGGAAAAATATAGAAAATTACTAGTACATGTAAAAAATAAATAAAAATATATATATATAAATATAAAAAATAAATATTTTTTTCATATTAGTTTTTTTTAGAAAATGTAGTACAAAAATGTTTAGAAAATAGAAAAAATACAGAACACTACTAGGACATATTTATAATAAATTTAAAAAAAAAAAATAAGTTAAATATTTTAAATAATAAAAAAATATGATGAAATATTAAAAAAAATAATAATTTTTATTAAAGAAAATACTAAACGCTACTAGAAAAAATTTATAAAAAAAATTCCAATATTATTAAATGGAATATTAAAATAATAATATCAAAATTTAATGAGATATGAAAAAAAAAATATTATATAAAAAATTTATTTATAGTAATAATTATATTCGTGTTGCTTATCATTTAATTCAAGCAAATTATTGCAGCAATTTTTAGCAAGTGGGGAAAATACAAACATTAAAACTAGAAATATTTGAAAAAAAAAAAAATATAAATAAAATATAAAAATATAAAACTGAATATTACTATGCGTGCTGCTTATCAGTAATTAAAAAAATTTTAACCACTGGGAAATTACACGGAAAATTATAAAAAAAAATATTATTAAATAAAATGTATAAAAAATATTTAATATGAATTTGTTAGCTAATATAAAAATTGTTTATCAAATTTCCTTTGAATAATTTTATAATTCATAATAATTTTTTTTTGCTATTAAACTTTAGTAAATACTTAATAATTAGTGCAGCTAAATTAAACGTTTTTTTATGGCATAACTTAATTAAACTATGTGATGTACTAACACTGTAATTGGACATCAATTAGTTGCTAGTTAATAACTAATAACTAATAACTATAAATAAATGATAAACATTGTGAATTAATTATTAACTGTCAGTCAACGCCTGCTACTTGCTGACTGTTAGATTATGTGGGCGTAACTCATTGCAATTGTCTATTGTCTAGTCGTAGGGTTTACTTGCATCTGATCTAATGATATTTTATATTTTTATGACTGCCTCAACGTCTGGCAGTCTCAGACTCAGACTCAGACTTGCGCCTTGAGTTCACTTTCACTTTTAGCAATTTATTTTCGCAATTTACGATGTTAGTGTTGATTGTTTTGACTTGACTGGCGGCAACCTCAACTGAACTTGTCTTGCCCTAAGACTCTCTGTTCGCTGTTCGCTGCTCGTTGCTCGCTGCTCGCTGCTTTAACAAAAATTAGCGCCCAGAAACAACAACAAACTCACGAAATGTGTGGAAAATACTTTGTCATATAAACATTGATTATTTTTTCTTATTGTTGTTGCTCTTTTTTTTATTGTTTTCTGCATTGCATTTGTATTGCAGCACAAAACAAAAATAAAAAAAAAAAAACATTTGCTTTTCCATTTGGCAGAGCAAGTAAAAACAAAACCAGAGCTGTGAAAAATGTTGCAAATCAAATTTTGTATTTTCTGCATTTCGCATGCGAAAATTGCATAATACAAAAGCATAACAAAAATTTATTTTGCTTATTTTGACACTTGACACATTAGATTGACGCACTTGCAACAAATTGCTGCGCATCTGTGTTTGAATTTTAGAGCATTAAAATTAAGCTCAGTTTGCTGTGACTGTGACAGTACAAATGACAGCGCTTGCCATATAAATATATGCGTAAATTATTTTTTTCAGCTTTTTAACTCATTGAATATATTATATGATTTTTTTTATAAATTTGTTGAATTTTTTTCATTTATATTTTTTTATAGTTTATAAATTTCTTTTATTTTTATATTTTTAATAATTTATATTTTTTTATATTTTTAATATTTTTAATATTTTTTATTTTTTATGTACTTTATATATTTTCATTTTATTAAATATAAATTTTATTTTTAATATTTTTAATACTTAATATTTTTTTTTAATTTTTAATATTTTTTATATTTTCATACTTTTTATACATTTTTTTTTATAATTTTATTTTTAATATTTTAAATTTTTTTTGTTTTTTTAAATTTTTTATATTTTTAACATTTTATTTATTTTTTAATATATTTTATATTTTCATATTTTAAATATATATATATTTTTATCATTTTATTTTTAATATTTTATACATTTTTTTTATTTTTTTAAATTTTTTATATTTTTAATATTTTATTTATTTTTTTTTTAATATATTTTGTATTTTTATATTTTTTATTATGTATTTTTATAATTTTATCTTTAATATTTTTTTATTTGTTTTTATTTTTAATATTTTTATATTTTCATATTTTTTATAAATATTTTTTTTATAATTTTATTATATTTTTTATTATATATTTTTATTATTTTATTTGTAATTAATTTAATGCTGATTTATTTGCAATTTCTTTTAAACATTTTATTTCTATTTTATTTTCTAACTTTCAGCTCATCAGCCAAAACTGACAACACACACACACACACAGACAACGCTTGACAGCAAATAGTAAAAGATAAAAAAAATAGAGGGGGAAAAAAAAATCACGTCAAGTGCTTGTAGTGAAGCTGAACGGAAACGTAAACGTAAACGTAAACGCAAATGCAAATGCAAATCCCCAAAACCCAACGACGAATGAATTGACAATGACAAAGAGTATTACACATCGTCGTCGTCTCCGTCTCCGTCTGCACACTTCTAGTAGTTATAGTGCTATACTCTTTACTCATGTGGTAAGTGCACACACACACTCTCGCACACTCGTTAAGTGAACAATTTTGAACTGTTTTTTATTTGTTTGTCTCTTTTTTTTTTGTAGATATTAGCTTGTACTTCAGCCGCATTCAGTACTCCGCCATCATGCGGTCTATATGGCGCACCACCTTGCCAGTTTTTGCCAGCGCCACCGGGACAGACGCCCAAGTAAGTGCCATGGGTATAGAGAGAGAATGTTAAGGTGGGGAAAATATTCAAATACTAATATTTCTCGTCTTGTCTGCTTACAGCTGTGCCAGGCCCGGCAAAACCTATTGCGAGCATGTCGATAACTATCCCACGTAAGTTAAAGCAAAAGCCAAAGCCAAAGCCAAGCAAACAGCACTGAGTGCTGCCCAAAGCCGGGCCGGCTAATGGCCACACAATGCCAACATACATAAATAACACATTTAATGTGCCAGCAAATGAAATGAAGAAGCTTCAAACAACAGCAGCAGCAGCAACAACAACAACAACAGGAAACTACAAGCTAGAAATAAATGCAAATGCATTTCAAACAAATGTTTGGCCACAAGACAATGTCGTTGGCTTCAATTCAATGCGCAGCGCAGCGCAGCACAAGCTCAAGCTGCCGAAAAGACTGAGAAACTTGTTTTTGCATATACATATATATATATTTCTATATATATATCTATATCTATGTCTATGTCGCGTAGCGCTATTGTCAATATCTCAATATTTCTTCTTTTTTTTTTATACCTGTTGGCTAGCTGCTAGTTTGCCAGTTAAATTTTAAGTTTGTTTCCGCGACAAAAATAAAAAAATAAAAAAAATACACGTACTCACTGATGCTGACGCCTGCTGTTGCCGTTGCTGTTACTGCTGCTGCTGCTGCTGTTGCTGCTGCTGTTGATGATGCTGCTCAACCAGCTGGCAGAGCTCCTTGACCCAATAAACTTGAATTGACAGTTCAAGACACTTTGTCTGTGACGACGCACCGCGTGCTTCTCGAATATTTATGAATCTGCCTTTTCTGCATAATTTAGCATTTTTATACACTTACAAACTGTACATTAGCTATGACTATAAACTTGTCATTCAGCAAATATTTTGCTACTTTTACATAAAGTAAATTTTTTCATTTCAAGAAATTTCAAAAGAAAAAAAAATTATTCTAAAAATTTTAGCTGCCAATTTTTCAATTTTATCATTTAAGTATTTAAAGTCAAAGCAAGTGCATTGACAAGTCGTTATGCATATTATAAACTTGCATTTTTTTTTTATCATATTCAAATGAATTTTGATTAGCTGTTGGCAAAGTTTTGTATGTTTTTTTTTTTATTTTCCATTTATGCGTCTATTTTTAGACAATTTCTTTCAATAATTTAAATAAAATGTGCTGCGTTTTTTGTTGCAGTCGAAACAAAAAAAAAACAAAAACACGCAATGATAATGTTTATTGATAATGATAATGTGAGAGATAATAATAATAATTTGGTTAATGTTTAAATGCCAGATATGGCGCTGCTTTAGTTATGCACTGCTTTTGGGCTTTGCACTGCACTGCTTATGGGCAGCGCTGCTCTGCATTGCTCTGCGCTGCGCTGCTGTGCTCTGCATTGCACTGCTCTATTATGCGTTGCTCTGCGCTGCTCTACCTTGCACTGCTCTGCGCTGCTCTGCTCTGCTCTGCGCTGCTCTACCTTGCACTGCTCTGTTATGCGTTGCTCTGCTCTGCCTTGTACTGCTCTTTAATGCGCTGCTCTGCTCTGCTTTGCTTTGCTCTGCTCTGCCTTGCACTGCTTTACCTTGCACTGCTCTGCGTTGTGTTGATAAGCGAGGCGCCAACTAAGGCCGCAAAATTGGCGCCGTCTCAGCAATTAAGTAGACAATTTTATGATGCCAATGGAATTTGATTATTGCATAATTCTAAAGAAACCAAAAAAAAAAAAAAAAAAAAACAGCAACAATAATAAAGAAACAACATTCCTGCGCATGGGAAATGCCAGCGGATGGCCGTTTTCACCTTAATGTTTATGCTATAATTATTATTATATCTTTCTATCTCTGTCTCTTTTCTTATGTGTCTGTCTGTCTGTCTGTGTGTGTGTGGCACGTGACAAGCATGCGTTTGCTGGCAGATAAGAAGTGTTGAAAATATCAATATATATTGAAACATGACAACTTTATGATTAACGGTACTTTACTTTACAGCATATATGCTTTACTTGCAGCATATTAATTATATATATGCTATCTCACTCTAGCTCTCTCTCTCTCGCTCTTGTGCTTCCGCTTTGTCTGTCTGCTTTATGTAACTACAATAATTGGGCGTAGTCTGTCTGCCTGACTGTCTGTCTGTCTGTCTGCCTGACTGTCTGTCTGTCTGTCTGCCTGTCTGTCTGTCTGTCTGCCTGTCTGTCTGTCGGCAAGTGCCTGATATTCCACTTTCTCATGCGAAACAACAACAGCAACTGCGATTCAATCTTTCGCTTGCATCACACAAATTAAAAGAAGAAAAAAAATCTCACAACATGCAGCATTATCTTGTCTCTCTCTCTCTCTCTCTCTCTCTTTCTCCTTTGCACAATAGCTATCTCATCAAAAGTCTTGTACGCAAATGGGGCTATGAGGCGGCATCTTTGCTTGTAGATGAAACATGGGAGGAATTCACGTCGATCACCACAGTTTTCTATGATCCCAACTATATATTTCCCAAGCGTAACTATGGCAATGGACAAGATTTCAATGGTTACAGCTATCAGACACCATTTGGTAATGCGCATCATCATTATCAGCGTGGCGGCAGTGGCAGTGGCAGTGGTAATCGTGGTGCTGCTGGTGCTGCAGCCTATGGCGCTGGAAATTCACTTTTTGCAGCAAATCCAGCAACAGATTCGCCAACGTAAGTAAAAATCATTCACTCTCTCTCTCTCTCTCTCTCTCTCTCATATCTCTCTCTCCCTCTCACTCACTTACAGCTACCTTTTGTATACATCCGCTGGTCAAGCGGGCAACTCTGCTGCAGCAGCACAAGATGCTATCAATCAGCCGCTGCAGCAATCGCTGCCCGCAGCTGGCGGCGGCGGCGGCGCAACGCAGCAGCTGTACTATAATAATGCGGGTCGCACGCCATACAATGCGACGCTGTGGCTAAAACGTCTGGTGCGTGATTTAAGCCTAAAACAACGCATGACAGCGCCAATAGTTGAGCAGCTACAAATGCAGCAGCTGACAGAGCAAGCAAATGAAGCAATGCAGCAGCAGCACAAAGAGAAGCAGCAAGTAACAGAGAAAGCAGAAGAGCAACTAGTGGAAAATGTTAAGGAAGATGAGCAAGAACAGTTACGCAATACACGTGATGTTTCACTCAATATGGATCTCTTAGATATTGTGGGCGTCAGCGACAACAGTAACAACAACAACAACAACAATAGCAAGAAACAACAAAAAGTGCCACGCACTAAGCGACAGAGCAGCACACGCACAACACTTTGCGAAACAACATCGCAATTTATAACGCCACAAGCGGCGCTTAATTCACGCGGCAATTGGATGTTTGTTGTCAATGAGGAAAATACTGCACGTCAAATGGTCAAAGCTGAGCTTTGCGCGTAAGTTAAAATTTATACATTTTTTTTATTGCTGAACAGCATGTGGTTTGTGTATTGGCTATTATGTGGGGGCATAACAATAGCAAGCAGTGCATGCAGTGTACAGACTGTTAAGCTATGTGCACTGCTTGCATGCTATTGTTGCGCTGCTTGTGCTCTCAGTGTGCACTGCTTGCAGCAGGCAAGCAGTTTAACATTTGTTAAGAGACAATTTCAGTTTCTTCTAGCTTGACTTTAATTTTCTGTATCTTTTTCAAATTTAAAAAATTATTAAAAAATATATATTTATTATTATATATATGCTAATGTAGTTAAAGCAGACAGATTTGCCATAATATATATATTTATATGGCAATAAATATTGCTACTCATGTGACTTCTCATGCCTTTTGCACTGCTTGCTGTAGCTAGGAGTTAAACTTCTTGTTATTCAACATAAATTTAAATAATTATTGACTTGCATTTTTTTTTTTTTTTAGCATTAAATATGCAAAATTAAATATACAAATATAAATATCAGTTGAACGCATGCTGTGTTAACGTTAATTGATTTGAGCATAACACTTGCAATCAATGCTAAAGGTGTCGCATTCATTTATGCCCCTTCAACTCTTCAACTCCTTCTTACGACACACATACACAGCAGGATAAACGTCAATGCCATGCCACTACATACATACATACAAGCAGAGTAAAGAGTATTCCCCTTGCATGAGCTGCGCCGTTTGATTATTAGGGTTAGGGTAACCCTATTGGTCGATAGCATCGGCACGTGGGCAGAGAACTGCAAGTCGTGTAGTTGTGGAAGTCATGAAAGTCATGAAAGTTGTGCAAGTCCAAGTCCATTGGATTGTGTATGTTTTTTTTTTTTTGTATGGTTATGTTTTGTGTCATAATTGCGGCTAAATGAATTATAACACCCCGAAAAAAAAAAAAAATTATTATATATACGTAGCAAGATTACCAATGGATGATGATGATGACGTACAAAATGTGTATGCTGTTCCCCCTTTTGTCCGAGTATCGTGCATTGAGCATTGAGCACCGCTTGCTACTGCTTGCTTTTCATGCGTACGCAACTCGAACCTTTCATCGCAGCGCAGCGTAGCGCAGCATTGGCATAAAAAGAGCAAACAGTGCAGAGGTAATAACTGGGGTGACGACTAAACGACAACAAGCAGCGTTAGCCAGTGCACTATATAAGAGTGAGAGAGTGAGAGAGAGAGAGAATTGCATCTACTGTTATTGCTGGGGTCGGTCAATGCGTGCCCTAATTGTTTACCGTTTGTCGCCTGCCATTACCTTTTCCCCTTTCCCCTTTTCCTTTCACTGTCACTGCTCTATTCCCCTTTTTTTTATTATTTTGTGGCATGATCTACTGCTGCTGCCCCTTGCTAGTGATGCGCATACTTAGCGCGCAATTTGTTTAACCAAATGAGAAAAACTGAACGCATTGGCGCATAAATCTTTGGCTCGTAGACTTGCGAGTGTAGCGCATAAGGAGCACAAGGAGCAGCAGTAGCAGCAGCAGCAACAGCTGTTAGGGATACTTCGACTTACAGTTACAACAGTTCGCAGTTCTTCCAATATCAAGTGCCAAATGCCGTATGCCTAGTGCCAAGTGTGCTGCGAAAATACCGTTGGCTTAGCCAAGGCTGTGACTGCTGCTGCTGCCACTGCCACTGCTGTTGCTGCTGTCGCTCTCACAACTCCTTATCAATTACGTACGATTCCCGTTTTAACGAGTTCGTTAAACTTTCAACTTTTGCAGCCGGCGCTTCTCTTGGGGTTTGTTTTCTTCTTCTTCTTCTGCTTCTTCTTCTTTTTTTTGGGCATTTCGCACTGGACTTTTTGCGTTTATTTATGAGCACAGCCCACAACTAAATTTTCTACAGTTGTTGATTTTTCGTATTTCGCGCATTTGGCCATTCGCGCATTTACCGTAATTCGCTTTTCGTTTTATTCTTTTTTTTATTTTATTTTTTTTTTTCATTTTTCTGTTTCCGTTTTTTAGTTTCTCTTATAATTTTTTTTTTGTATTTCTGCTCGTTTTTTCAGCTCAAACACATGCTCAAACCTGTGCGACCTGCCCAATGGTTACAATTCCAGGTGCGAGCAAAAGTTTGTACAAAAACGTTTAATTGCGCTGCAGGGCAACGGCCAAAATCTCTACACGGACACGTTCTGGTTTCCCAGTTGTTGCGTTTGCACGATAGCCGCAAATTAAGCAGCAGCAGCAGCAATGTGCAACAACAGCAGCAGCAGATGAATAGCAGTGAGCAGTGGGAGCAACAACAGCAACAGCAACAGGATCGGTATCCAGAGACCGGAACCAGACCCAAAACGTGAAAAGAAAAAGAGACAGCAAGCAAATACAGGGACAAGGCAGCCAGTGACAGTGACAGAGAGCGATGCGATACGCCATCAAAACAAAAACAAAAACACACACACATACACACACATACACATAGATATATGTATGCGCGCATCCGTGCATCAACTCATGCAACGTCATTTGGACATTGAACCACGTCCGCCTCTCATCATTATAATTATTGAGCGTTGAAATTCGATATGAAAATGATTTTTGCAGCACATAATTGATAACTAAATATAAAAAAACACAACAACAACAACACACACACACACACAAATACATGCATACAACACTCCATTCACACACATAAATTTACTGTAGTTTTACATTTAATTTAAAATCAAACACAAAAAAAACAAAAAAACAAAAGGCAGCATAATGGAAATAAAATTCAATAAACGAACGAAATAATTAATAAAATTGTGTTTATAAAATTTGCACACAGCATCAACAGCAACAATTTGCAAAACTTCTGCTGCAGGGCAGCTTATAAAGGTAAATATATATATATATATTTTTTTTTTATAATTATTTATACATATATATTTTATATTTACAATTAGTTAATGCTACGTTTTTTTTTTTATTTTTAATTATTTGCAATTATTTTAATGTACTGCAGCAGCAAACAGTGGCTTAAATAGCAAACTGTGAAGCAAAGTTTATAAAATATCAGCTACACACTTACCTTATATGCAGAAGAGTTTAAATTAATATAAAATATATAATTAATATTATAAAAAAAAACTATAATATTTCAAATTTTCATTTTTAATATTAATATTTAGAAATGAAAATATAAATACAAATTTCCTATATACAGACAGCTTAAATTAATATATATAAATAATGTGATTTTTTTTAATTTTTATTTTAATTTATTTCATTTAATTTTAATATTAAAAATTTTAAAAATATAAATTTCCTAATTTACAGACATATTAAATTAATATATATAAATAATATAATAAATAATCTTAATATTTAGAATTTTCATTTTTAATTTTTATATTAAGAAATAGAAATATAAATATAATTTTCCTATATACAGACAGCTTAAATTAATATATAAAAATTAATGTGATAAATAAATTTAATATTTCCATTTTTTATTTTTATTTATTTCATTCAATTTTAATATTTAAAAATATAAATATAACTTTCCTTATATACAGACATATTAAATTAATATATATAAATAATGTGATAAATAAATTTAATATTTCAAATTTTTATTTTAATTTATTTCATTTAATTTTAATATTTAAAAATATAAATACAATTTTCTTATTTACAGACATATTAAATCAATACATATAAATATTATAATAAATAATCTTAATATTTAGAATTTTCATTTTTAAGTTTTATATTTAAAAATAGAAATATAAATATAATTTCCTTATATACAAACAGCTTAAATTAATATATAAAAATTAATGTGATAAATAAATTTAATATTTCTATTTTTTATTTTAATTTATTTTATTTAATTATAATATTTAAAAATATAAATATAATTTTCTTTATATACAGACATTTTAAATTAATATATATAAATAATTTGATAAATAAATTTAATATTTCAAATTTTAATATTTTATTTTTATATTTAGAAATATTAATATCAATTATTTATATACCGACAATTTAAATTAATTATAAATAATATGATATACAAATTTAATATTTAGAAATTTAGTATTTAATTTTCTTATTTAGAAATATAAAAATAAATATATTTTTTTTCTCTGCAGATAGTTTAAGTTAATATATAATAAATAATATGATAAATATTTTTAATATTTAAAATTTTAATTTTCATATTTAGGAATATAAATATAGTTTTCTTATATGCAGAGATAATATATATAAATAAATTTAATATTTCAAATTTTCACTTTATTTTATATCATTTAATTTTAATATTTAGAAATATATTTTTTTATATTTTTTTTTTCTAATGCACAGACATATTAAATTAATATATAGTATATAAAATCCGATAAATAAATTTATTATTTAAAATTTTAATTTTTAATTTTAATATTTAGATATATATAAATATAATTTTCTTATAAACAGACAACATAAATTAATATATTAGAAATAAATTTAATATTTAGAATTTTAAATTTCCTTAGAAATAAATTTAATATTTGAAATTATAATTTTTTATTTTAATATTTAGACATAAATTTTATATATAGAATTTTAATTATTAATTTTAATATTTAGAAATAGAAAAATAAATAATATTGAATTAATTTTTCAAAATCATTTGCATTTATTTATTGAGATATTAAAATATATAAAATATAATCATCAATATCTATAAATGAACATGCAAATTATATATAAAATCTAATATAATTATTTATAAATTTTTATAAACATCAGCTGCATAAATCTGACTAGATTTCATATCATAATTTAAATGCTTTCTAATTTCAATAAAATATTTTGTCAAGCAGATTTAATAGATGCATTACATAAATTAATTTCTATATATTTATAAATATTTATTAAATTTCTCAATATATTTTCATTTATTTGATATTTAATATTTCTACAATCATTGGCAATTATTTGACATAGATAACAAACATTAGCAGCATAAATATTTCAATATTTCACTGTAAGCTGCACATGTTAAAATTAATATTTTATCTAGCGGCAGTTTTTCCATAGCTATATATAAAATGTTAAATATATATATGCATAAAATCATATATATTGAAATCTTTTCATAGATTTTTATGTTTATTATTTTATAAATATATTTTTGCAATTATTATTCATTGATATGCAGCGTAGACAGAAGCAACATTAACATCACTTTGGCAAATTTGAAAAGCTGCGAATATTGCAATAAAATTATTTGTTGCAATTATTACAGAGATGAGCGCAAAAATCATTGGGATCTAAAATGCAAATCAACAATTAGATGATTGAGCCTCGAGCATAAAACAGAAAAACAAAAACAAGAGAGACAGGAGAAAGGAGAGAGTGAGAGAGTGAGAGAGTGAGAGAGAGAGTGTGTAGTGGGCAATAGACAGACAGCATTTTGTGGTTTTATAATTAATGGAATTTTAGTGTATTGCACTTGCAGCTTAATAATAATTGCAAAATAGCAACATTTATATTTAGCAGCAACAGTTACAACTGCAGCAGCAACTACAGCAGCAGCAGCAACTACAGCAGCAGCAGCAACTACAGCAGCAACAATGACAGCACCTGCTGCAATTGGAATTACGTTTCCATAAATCCAAAAACAATAATCATAAAATAACATCAGGTGTCACGCGCACTACAACAAAGGCGACAACAACAATAGCAGCAGCAACAGCAACAGCAACAGCAATAACTGTGCCCTGAATCCAACAGCAACATTGCTGCAACATATACATATATAGCGAGTACAGCATGCTCTGCCTACAGTGCACTCCCCTAATATATAAAGGATGCGCACAAGCCTGTAATATTTTGCAATGTAAGGCTGCAACAACAGCTGCAACATATTTGATGTGGCATATAACTTGTCAACAGTTGTTTTTTTTCTCTTTTTCTCTTTTTTTTTTTTATATTTATTATTCTTTTATTTTATTTTTTTTTATTTTTTTTGTATATTTATTTTATGCCATTAAAAAAAAAGAAGCAAAATTATTACATTGAATTTTTATTAGATTTACAAAACAAAAAGAGAAAAATGAGCAACAGCAGCAACAGCAGCAGCAGCAGGCAATGAGTCGAAGATAAGCAATTTGAGCTGCTCAGCAGCTGATGTGAGAATCTGATGTAAGAGATTTGCTTAGAAATTTGAATATGTTGCTCTGAGTATTATGTCAAAAAAAAAAAAATATCAGATGAAAGTATCATTTACACTAAGACATGACATTAGTCCAATAGGCAAAACTTTGACTAAGCTTCAAAGCAATGACAAAACGTTGCTTCTATGTTGCATACCCTTTGAAAATGTTTTATAACTGCGGCAACAATAGGCAAGGTGCAAGCAAATAATTTGGATTTTACTCTGTGTCTTTGTGTGTGTTACGTTTTTTTTGTACCTGTTGTGCACAGTTTGTGGCAAATTGCCAAATGTTAAGTTGAAACTTTTGTGACACAGTGCAACATAGCACAGTGGAACGACCAACACACACACACACACACACATACACAGTCGGATATACCCACCCACTGTGCATAGAGTTATGCGTGCGGCTGGCTATGCGTTGAATATATGTGAATCTTTTGTATATATGTCTATGTCTATGTGAGGGTTAATTTGTGCTATGCGTATGTGTGTGTGTTTGTGTGTGTGTGCGCATTGAGTTTTAGCAAATGATTAGCATCACGAAATGGAAAACCATTGTTCCAATACGCAGCAGAGCGTCGTGTTGAACGAATAGATTCGAATTCAGGTAAAGGACAAATGGACAACAACAACAACAATAACAATAGCAGCAACAGCAACAACAACAACGACATTGACAAATCAGGTAATGGATAAAAAGGAACAAGCAAAGCCAGCAGCAACAGCAACAGCAACAGCAACTGAGGCAGCGACAGATAGACAGACAGACAGACAGATAGAGTGACTGTAGGCAGCCAACAGGACAAGAAATTGCTACAATTAAAATGTTCGTAGAGGCAGGCTCAGGCTCAGCACTCTTGCAGCACTCTCGCAGCTCTCTCGCAGCTCAGGCTTGGCAGCATTGTGAGAAATATGTATGAGAAAGCGAGCAGTAGAAGCCGAAAGAGCAAAATAGAAATCAGAGAAACCAATCGAATTGTGTGAAATACAGCTACAACAGCAGCAGCAACAACAGCAGCAACAACAGCAACAACAACAGCAACAACAGCAACAACAGCAACAACAGCAGCAGCAACAACAACAGCAACAACAGCCGCAGCAGCAGCAGCAGAGTATGAAACAAATGATAAAGCTAAAGCTAGCCAAACTGCAAGCGGTCATCGTCAATAGCAACAGCAACAGCAACAGCAACAGCAGCAACAACAACAGCAACAACAACAACAGCAATAACAGCAGCAGCAACATCATCATCATCAGCTTTATGCACAGCGTCATCATCTCTTCATACTATACACTGCTCTCTCTCTCTCTCTCTCTCTCACTCTCTCACACACTCTCTCTCCCTATCTCTCTTTGGCACTTTTGCAAGTTCAACTACAAGTCCAATGAGCAGCAGCTGAATGCTTGCTTTTTTTTCGCCAGAGCAAAAACAAATGCGGCAACAACAGCAACGGCAACAACAACGGCAACGGCAAACTGCCTGGCAACCAGTGGTAAGCAGAAAGGAAGCAACAAAGCGCACAAAACAACAACAACAACGAGAACGACAATAGCAACAGCAACAGCAGCGGGCAATAATAATGCAGCAGTAACTGCGACGCTGACAGCGACGTCGACGTTAACGTGTACAGCGACGTTAACGTCGAACGCAGCCGCCTGTGTATGTGTGTGTGTGTGTGTGTTGTGTATAAAAATTTAACATCTGCTCCTTTCATGATTTCGGAAAACTCAAAACTCGTACGACAGCAACAACAACAGCAGCAGCAGGATTGTAATGGAACAAATATAAAATGTGTGTATTATGTGTCTGTGCATGTCTCTGTGTGTGTGTGTGTGTATGTGTCTCTATAATTTCTGTATGTATTTGTGTGAATTTTGTTGTTGTTGCTGTTGTTGCTGCTGACTGTTAATGCATTTGGCTTGCTTTACTCGTATTACGTGCATTTGTGTGCCGTTGCCGCTGCTGTTGTCGCTGTTTCGTAGCTCAAAGATCTCATCTTCTTCTTCGTCTTCTTCTACTATTTCAACTTCTTCTTTCTGCTGCTTCTGCTTCTGCTGCTTCTTCTTCTTTGACTTGTACTTCTTTTTTTTTTCTACGACTTATTCGGCTGCTGCTGCTGCTGCTGCCGTTGCTGTGTTGGAAAAACGTAACTTTTGCTCGCACAGGACATACATGTACACCGGATGAGTCCTTGATGACGGACCGAATGACTCGCGTGCATTCAACTTCAACTTCACCTTCAGCTCGCAGCTAGCTCAGCTCTTGCAACTTGCAACTCGCAGTTCACTGCTATCTGCCACACAACTTTATATTTTTTTTTTATTATCATTTTTTTTTCGTTGTTTGTTTGTTGCTGCATTTGCCGCTTGCGGTAAAGTGTTGCCGCTGCCTGCTGTTGCTGCTGCTGCTGCTGTGTTACACTAACCCTTGAGAGAGTCTATGGCAAATGCTTGACAATATCAATTTTGTGCAGTGCTAAGTGTCGACTTTAAAAGTAGTTAAACACTTGAACCCAAAGTCAATTGACAAAACGGCAATTCAATTTTTTTTTTATTTCTTGATAATTTAATTAATTTAATTATGAATTCAATAAAATTTATACATGCATTTAATAGAATTTTTTTATTTATTTAATTAAGGCTATTATTTAATTTAATTAATTTAGCTTCTTAATTTTTTTCATTAATTAAAATAATTTTTGTTAATTAAATTAATTTTATTTTATTTTATTATTTTATTCATTTAATTAAGGCTATTATTTAATTTAATTAATTTAGCTTCTTAATTTTTTTTTTTAATTAATATATTTTTTTAATTAAATTAATTTTATTTTATTTTATTTTATTATTTTATTTTATTCATTTAATTAAGGTTATTATAAAATTTAATTAATTTACCTTCTTAATTTTTTTTTCATAATAAATAAATAATTTTTGTTAATTAAATTAACTTTATTTTATTTAATTTTATTATTTTATTTTATTCATTTAATCAAGGCTATTTTTTAATTTAATTAATTTAGATTCTTATTTTTTTTTCATTAATTAAAATAATTTTTGTTAATTAAATTAAGCTTCTTAATTTTTTTTTTAATTAAAATAATTTTTGTTAATTAAATTAATTATTAATCTTTTACCAATAATTTTTTTTTAATGTTTTAATTTTTTTTTTTGATGCTTGTGAATTTGAATTATTACTTTAATTAATTAATATAATTAATTTATTTAATTTAATTAATTTAATTAATTTAACTCCTTAATTAAATTAGTTTCACTTCATAATTTATTAAATTTTAATTATTTATATGATTAATTGCACTTTTAAAAATTTTTATAATTTTTTCTTTTGTTAATTAAATTAAATTTATATCAAAATTTAAATTTAATTAAATTAATTTTATTTCGTTTTTTATTTGTCAATAATTAAATAATTAATTCCAAACTTAGTTAGTGTATTTAAGGCTGCGACTTAATGCAACTTTATGCTGCTGCATATATATAATTTTTTTTTTTTTTTCTTGTTGCTTTTGAAATTTTTGCACGCTTTTCTTTCATTTTTCAAATACTTTGCTGCAACTGTCAGATGCTTTTGGCATTGTTGTTGCTCTTGTTGTAATGTGAATGTCCTTTGTTGCCTGACAAAGGACACACATACACTAGCAGCAGAGTAGTAAGTGTGTATGAGAGAGAGAGAGAGAGAGAGAGAGAGAGAGTAGCAGCAGCAGGCGCTTAAGTAACTTTGTTGCACACGCACAACTTGCAGCTAAACTTGCGAATACTTTTTGCAGCAGCAATCAAACGGCAAAGTGGCAAAGTCAAAGGCAAAACTCAAGAATAAGCAAACGGCAACTACAATCGTAGCAGCAGCAGCAGCGACAGTGGCAGAGGCAGCAGCAGCAGCAGCAGCAGCAGTCGCAGTCGCAGCAGCAGCAGTTGTAGTTCAAGTTGTAGCTGCATTTTGTTAGCGTAACTATAACTTGAGTCTGACCCGATACTCAGCTCACGGCTCATGACACCCGGCACCCGGCACCCTGCGCCCAATGCCGGCTGCATCTTATGTTTGTGCAGATGCAACTTTACGAGTCTTTTCAACGTCTTAGCTGTGCGCTATGTGTCTGTGTGTGTTTGTGTGTGATTTGTTATGCGTAGTGTTGGACAGGTCAGTGTTGCGCAGCAGGACAAGCATAGAAGAAAAAAAAAAACATTAGGATAAGGCTTGAGGGTTGCGATACACGAATTTTCATTACGCAATGCAAATAAGCGACAACTGCTGCCGTCGCCGTCACCTTTAACGCTACTGTTATTTATATTTACCCTGCTCAAACTACACTATATACCTTTACCTATATTCATTTACCTTACCTTCTTCCCCTTTACCCTTTTTTATACTCTTCACCATTGCCTTTCCCACGCCATTCAACAATGCAACTGTCAAGGTTTTTGCTTATCGTTTTTTTCTGTTTTTTTTTGTTTTTTGCCTGCAGGCTCTCATGCTCTCTATAAGCACATGCTCAAAGCTTCCCTTAACCAACTCCCACTGTTTCATTCTAGCATAGCTACATCATCATTCACATGCAATGGCATCAAAAGGCTTCTGACAACAACAAGCAGCAACAAGCAAAAAAAAAAAAAAAACTAAGCTTAAAACTGCATGGCCGAAAAAGCAGCAGGGAAAAAAAAGCAACGCACACAAGCTCAACTAATAGTTTGGCGAAAAAAAAACGAGCACAAAATAAAAGAAAAAAAAAAGAAAAAGTGAAATGAAATCAACTGACATATAGAGCCAGCAGCAGCAACAGCAACAGCAGCAACAGCAGCAGCAGTAGTAGCACAAAGACAAGGACGAGTGAGGAGCGCTGCATTGACGAGTGGGAGTGGGATTTGTGCATGAAGCAGCAGCAGTAGCAGGACTAGAGACTCTTTACAAAAAGCTGCTAGCAAAAAGTGAAATAAGAAGGCAAATTGTACCGAAATCCCGCAACACAACAACTGCAACAGCAGCAGCAGCAATAGCAGCCAGTGCAATGCCAGCAAGGATATAGCACAAACACACACACACAGAGAGAGATACACACACACACAGTCACATACACTATAACGCACAGTTACGCCCACAAGGTCCAGGCTTCAAATAGAAATGAGAACAGCAACAGCAGCAACAGCAGCAGCAGCAACAGCGGCAACGACAGCAACAGCGAAATAAAACCAGAAAATATTCGCTTGTAGTTTTTCTTGTTGTTGTTGCTGTTGTTGCCGTTGCATAGCTCATAGATTGCAAGTTCGCATTGTGCGCGCGAAACTAGGGAAAAAATTTTTTAATTGGAACAACAACTGTACAGGAGACGCAGCAGCAGAAGCAGCAACAACAGCAGCAGAATCAGCGACATCGGCAGCATGCAACAACAACAAAAGCGCACTTCAAACGCCGCATGTTCCTTTATATGTGTTGGTTTCTATGCATCGCTCTCTCTGCATGTGTGTGTGTCAGCAGCGACCACATGCAGCTGTTGCTGTATTAGTATGTGTGTGTGTGTGTGTGTGTGTGTTGCGTGCCTCAGCAGGACTTGTTCGAGCCAGGACATACAACATGCAACCTGGTTGCTACTAAATCAAAGAGCAACAAGAGCATGCAAGAGCGTGGCATGAGTTGCCGATCGAAGGTTGCAATGCAACTAGTCATAGCTGTCACAGGGTGCTACAAGTTAAATATTTACTTAACGATTGATGAATAAAAATTATGAAAAAAAACTAAATAAAAATAAAGAAAAATTAGCAAATATTAAAATTCAATTAAATAAAAATATTAAATAATTCTTAAAAAAAATTTTTTTTTATTACTTTTTAATTAATTTAAGTTATTTAGTTAATTATTAATTTATATTTATTTTACTTAATTTTATTTATTATTTATTTATTTTTTATTATATTTTTAATTTTTGCAGATTTTTTTATTTATTTATATGTTTTCAATTTATTAAAAAAAATTAAATATATATTTTGTATTTTATTTATATTTCCTGCATATTTTCAATCACTTTTTAAAATTTGTTTTGTTATTTTGCCATTAATTAAATTAAATTTATTTTTCTTTATTCATTTACTTTTTTTAAAATATTTTTCTATATTTTTTTAATTGAATTAAATGCATTTTTATTTAATTAATATATTAAATTTCATTTTGTTTTGCTCTTCAAACTCAATTTATTTCTTTGCTGCTACGAACATGTTGCGTTTGAGCTAATGTTATGTTCGATGCTGTCTTTGAACTGTGTGTTATTTAGCTAGCTTTGTGTGTGTGTGTGTGTATGACTGCTTAATGCCGGCGTCGAACCGATGCGTTTGCTGCTTTGCTGTATGCTGCTCGCTGCTGTTGGCTCTGCTGCTCGCTGGTTGCTGCTAGCGTCGGGGTTGGTTTGCCGTTCGCTTGTGCACGGCACAATCAGTTGTTGTGTATCCTTCGAAGGGTGAAAAGTTTCCTAAATACAAAAACTTTTGCACCGTCGCCGTCGCTTCGTAACGCTTCGAGCGCCAGAAACGAGTGCGAGTTGCCTTGCCCCGCTGCAAAAACTCTAAGAGCTGTATGAGTTCTAAATTCTTCAGTTCAGTTTGCCAAAGTTCTATGTATTAAGTGGAGTGCGCGTTGCCGTCGTCGTCGTCGTCGTCATCGTCGCCGTTAACATACAGAAAACAATAATATCAAAACATCAACAACGACAAATATCAAACACTACGGCAAAAAATCTATTGTTATTTATTTATTTTCGCGCTGTCATATTTCTCAATTCATCAAAAGAGAATAAGAAAAACTGCATATAATTAATTAATTAATTAAAAAAAAAAATTAAATACTTTGTAACAGCAAAAATTTTTGCAGTTGAATGTGAAACAAGAAAGTTGAAAAACAAGTTTCAAATGTGTTACAATAGCAACAACAGCAACAACAAAAACTTTACAATAATTATGTTGCTTATGTGAATAGTGTCAGCAACAACAACAAACAACAAATAAACAAACAAACAACAACAAATGTTTGCAGTTAATAGCAACAATTATAATAATTTTCATGCATCTTCTTCGCATCGTTTCTTTGCGTTAATTCTTTTTCGTTTTCGTGTCGCGTTCGCAATTTTGCGCGTTTTCATCGTCTAAAAGAATTTTACACAGTGTTATCTTTGCTCTTCATCTTTCGCTTTTCGCTTTCGTTTTTAATTTTTTGTTTTTGTTTCTTTCGTTCGTGCACGGTTTATTTACTAACTAACGGTTAACGGTTAACGGTTATCGGTTATGTCGTGTGTTTAACGGCTACTTTCAAATATATCAACTATCATCACTTGAACAACTATTAGCAGCATCGAGAAACATCAACAGCAACAACAACAACAGCAGCAGCAGCAGAGCAGCTCTAACATTGGCAATGGATTAACAAACGGTTTGTACTAACTTTAAGTTTACTCTAACTTAATCACTGCTACTAATTTATAGTCTTCTGTGTGCAGTTTAAAATTGCATTTATGAGCAGGCAAAACCTAAGCAAAAAAATATTTTTTATGCCTTTGCCTTTGCCTTTGACTTTGAAATTGAAATTTATTACAATTAGAATTTATTAGTTTTGTCAAAGTGCAAATATTAGTTACAGTTACTATGACAAAGTGCAACGCGTTGCAACTAGCAAATATAATAAAAAACTAATACAAATTAAAGTCAACAGTTTGTCAGCAAAATTAAAATAAATTTCACATTTTCTCAAAATTTTCAAGTAAAAAAAATTCTCAAAAAAAAATAAAAATAAAAAAATAAATAAAATAAATAAAAAATAAATAAAAAATAAATAAAAAATAAAAAAATCACAAATAAAATGTAAGAAGATTTTGTTTTGCCGTCGGCGCAGCATTTATATAAATTTATTATCCAGAAAAAAAAAATTAAGAAACTTAAAAATCAATTTTAAAAAAAATTTCAACTTCAATTTCAACTTAATTTTCAGTTTAAGCAGAGCGCAAAAATCAAGTAACTGTAGAAAAAAAAAATGTTTTATATTTCTTTATTTATTTATTTCTTTTGCACACGAAATGTTAGCGTATATAAAATAACGGTAAATAAAGATAACAAAACATTTATTTATTTATTTTATTTTTCGTTGTTTTTTTTTTGCTTTTTTTTTGGGAAGTATTTAAGATCAAATTACAAAAGTCGCAAGCCGCCGGCGCGCCACTTGCTACAGATTTTTTTTTTTTTAGAGTTTTCGTTGCGTTGCTTTACGTTTTGTATGTTTTAGCTTCTGGTTTTTTGTTTTTCTGTTTTCTTTAGCTTTTTCGCATTTATTTTTGTTGAAATATATAAACAGATGAATTTAAGTAGATTTATTGACGCTTTTGATTTGATGACGATGGGCAAAAAAAAAAAAGAAAATATATAAAAAAAATAACAGTGAAACACAGTGACAACAATAACTGTTGGACAACAACAAAAAAAATGCAAGCAAAACAAAACATGCGAAAAAAAAAGAAGAAAAATATTAAATAAATGAAAAAAAAAGTGAAATAAAATGAAATGAAATGAAAGCAACAGACGATGTTTGCCACATAAAATAACAGCAACAACAACAACAACAACAACTGGCAAACGACTGGCAACAGATTTTCGATTATTCTTCTTCTTTTTCTTTAGCTTCTGTCATTTTTTTGCTTCTTTTTTGTTGTTGTTGTTGTTGCGCATGAAATTCCCGAAAAATTGACATACAAAACATTTGAGATGAGTAATGACAATAAACACGCGGCACACAGCATACGGTCGGTATACAACAGTTTGTGGCAAGTAGCAGCAGTGAAAGATACAAGATGCAAAGATACAAGAGTACAAATAGTAAAAAGAAGACGAAATGCCAAAAACTGTTGCTGCCAGCAACAACAACAGTAGCAACAACAGCAACAAGAGCAATAAAACGCCTTTTGGCAGCAGTAGCAACAGCAGCTTCACAGACGCCGCCAATTCGCTAGATACATTTGTATCTTGTGGCGCATATGCGTCAACGTTTGTCAAGTTAAATTAAAAAGCAACTCAAGTCGCAACTGAAATACTAAAGAATTGTAGCTGCCAAAGATGCTGCTGCTGCTGTTGCTGTCTTTGCTGCTGCTGCTGCTGCTGTTGCCTATAGCAAATGTGCAAAGAACGTGGCAGAAAAAATAAAGTCAGAGCATAAAACAAAAGCTCAATATATAGAGTATAAGAAAACAGTTACGGAAACAGATATAAGCAAGTCTTGACTTGTCTCGACATGCTGCGACTTGCTACAACTCGTAACAAAACTAACAGTAACGTGCGTATTTCAAGGCAATGCGCTTAAACTTCAACATACATTCACACACAGCAACACACAGACAAACACACAGCAACACACAGACAAAGGCAAAGACACAAAAAGCGGCCGTTTTTGGCGCGCTCAAAACAGAAGCGCCAAAAATAATATTAAAAAAAAAAGAAGAAAAACTGCAAAAAAAAAGCGAAAGCGAAAACAGAAAGAAACACGCAAAGCACAGTAACAGCAGTAGCAGCAACAACAACAACAGCAGCAACAGCAAACAGCAGCAGCAGCAGCAGTAAGAACTTCAAGTTGAAGTCAGGCCCCAAATGAGGCGTCGTAACATGACAGACGTCGGCCCACGCCCTGCCAAAGACAGATGAATGTATATAGAAAGAGAGAGAGAGAGAGTGAGGCAGAGCGAGAGAGAGTGAGGTAGAGAGTATAAGAAGCAGCAGCAGCAGCAGTAGCAACAGCAGCAGCAAAAGCAGAAGCTAAAGTTGCCTTGACATGGGCAATAAAGAGAATTTAAAGCGCCATAGAAGCTGATGACGATGACGACGACGACGACGATGACGACGACGACAACGAAAAGCAAAGCAAAATAAATAATAAAAAGCAATACAAATTGAGACTGAGGCAGCCAAAGCAACAGCAGCGTCAACAGCAACGGCAAAGGCAACAAAAAATAAAAATAAAAAAAAAAAAAATAAAAATAAAAGAAGTTCAAGTTCAAGCAGCGCATATGTATCTTTGTATCTTTGTATCTGTTACTTGCAGTTTTTGTGTATCTTTTGCCGTCGCACATGCGGCTGCAATTTGTCTGACCAAAGGCTGCAGCAGCAGCAGTAGCAGCAGTAGCACATGTGCCGCCAACTGGACGTTGGCTGCAGTTGCTTCTTCTTCTTCTTGTTGTTTTTACATCTATTTCTGTTTGCATTTTATGAGGCTTGAATCTTGGAAATGCAGCAGACGTAGACACAGTTGCAGTTGCCGCGGCAGCAGTAGCAGCAGCGACCCCCAATGAATTAGCGCGTTGACTAAAAATAAACAAGGGCCACGCATATTGTTGCATATAAAGAGCGAGAGCGAGACTTACTTGTGAAAATGCTTATAATTTACGCCCACACTCAACTTTATGTGTGAAAGAGAGAGAGAGTGAGAGAGTAAGAGAGAGAGAGAGAGATAAAGTTATGCTTAGAAACATGTTACGTTTTCATTTTCATTCATAAAATAAGCAGATGCCCAAAAAGCACGCGCAGGTAGCAGCAGCAGATGATGATGATGATGTTGATGAAGAGTAAGCAAAAGAAGGCAAACGCTAAAGAACATGGCTGGCAAATTAAGGCTTTGACCTAGAGAACAAACAAAACAACAGAAACATACACACACACACACACAGAAAGACAGAGTCAGAGTTACATGTCGCCCACAAGCACACACAGAGAGAGCCAGCGAGAGAGAGAGAGAGAGTATGAAGCTTGTAACGTTAACGGTAACGTGCGTGACTTTGAAAGTACGCAAGCTAAATGACATACTCGTAAATCTGCACACACACACACATGCATACACTCTACACACACATGTGACTGCTCACTCTGTGTGTGTGTGTTTGTTGTAGCTGCTTTGCATGGCTTCATTGTGGCACACAGCACGTTTCATTTCATCGCATACTTTGCCAAACATACTCCACATACTGTAGCTTATATTCTCTCTCTCTCTCTCTCTCTCCCTCTCTCACTCTCTCACTCTCTTTCTCTCTGTCGCTCTATGGCAAACGCATAACTCAATTTACACGTGACACATTGCCAAGTAAATTAACCCATTAGCCAAGCTATGATAATACAGATACCATGAGATTTCATATACTCCAAAAAATTTCTAGTTATTGCTGTTGTTGTTGTTGCTGTTTCTGTTGCTGTTGCTGTTTTACATCAAATATGCAGCATGAATATTTATCGTTACATTTTACTAGCAATATTTTGAACAGTTAATTGAATACGTTTCAGCTAGATGATCTCTCATACATAACACTTTGCTGCCATACAAACAATTTACATTATATGCATAATTTTTTTTTTTTTGCTTTTTTATCAGCAAATTTTTGGATTTTTCTTCTTTTTTTTTTTGTAAGAAAGTAGAAAATAATAAATTTAAATTTAAAAAAATTTTAAATATGAAATATTATATATGGTAGCTCAGTAGAAAAGCAGCCGTTTTTAGCTATTTTTTAATAAAAAAAAATTAAATAAAAATTTAAATATGAAATTTAGCATAAAATATTAAAAAAAAATTATAGAAAAAAAATGAAAAACTTGCAAAAAATAAAAAAAAATATTTATGTGAAAGTTGTAGATATTTCAAGAAGTTTCGCTCTTCACTTCTGCACTTTTATTTATTTTAATTTTAAATAGTTGAAATTCAAATTTATTTATAAATATGTATAAAAATTATAAAAATAAAAAAATATTTACGAATAGCTAAAAAAAAAAATTTTTTATTAGTACAAAAATTTCTAAGAAAAAAAAAATCAATTTTTATAATTTCTAGATTTGTTTGTCTGTCTGCTAGCAGCAATAGCAGCAGTCAGCGAAACGTCTAGAGATTCTCACAACACGCAGCTTTTATTTTAATTGTAGAATAGATAAAAAAAATTTTTTTTTTATTAGTAGAAAAATTGCTAAAAAATAATAATAAATTTATATAATTTCTAGATTTGTCTGTCTGCCATCAGCAACAGTCAGCGAAACTTCTAGAAACTTCTCTTAACACGCTGCTTTTATTTTATTACATTGAACAACAGAATCAGCAGAATTTTAATAATTTTTAAATAATTAAAATTAAATTTTAAAAAATTTAATAAAAAATATAAATAAAATAAAAAGCCAAA
Organism: Zaprionus obscuricornis; assembly: GCA_037044475.1. NCBI lineage: Eukaryota > Metazoa > Arthropoda > Insecta > Diptera > Drosophilidae > Zaprionus > Zaprionus obscuricornis. Next base: position 150 of record JBAMBR010003429.1, on the reverse strand, counting down.
GTTTATTTCAATTAATAAAATAAAAATGTAAAAAAAAGAAAGAGAAATACATCAAAAGTTCTAGCAATGTTTAATGTTCCCGACAACAGCAGCAGCAACAGCAGCAGTAGCAGCAGCAGGAGTGGCAGCAGTAGCAGTAGCAGCAGCAGT
>JBAMBR010003428.1:0-76937 GCA_037044475.1 Zaprionus obscuricornis | reverse complement strand
CGGACAATAATTCAGTTTTTATATATTATATATATATATATATATATTTAATTTATATATATATATATATAAAGTATTAGCTTAAAGTCAGCAAGAATATGCTAGCATCGTCAGACCGATGATTATTTTCTTTTCTTTTTTTCTTTTGTTTTTTTTTTTTAATAACTACTTAAAGCTATTTTTTTGTTTAGTTTTCCTTCATTCTCTAGAATTGCCTTGTTTTTTTTTATGATAACATGTGTAATTTTCTCTTTTTTTTTTTAATGCTTAACAACAGTTTAATACAAGCGGCAGAGTTGAAGTTTTCAATTTTTCCATAAGTTGCATCAATAAATTAGAAGTTTTTATTAATTTTATTTTATTTTTATGTTTTGCTAATTTCTCCGTGTGGGGAGGGGTTAGGTTTATGTGTATGTGTTGTAAATCGAAATCTAGGCTGCTCAATATCATTGTTGGACATGCACAGACATGCGCAGACATGCAATTATTGTCTACCACATGTGTGTTTCACGTATTTCACTGATAATATGATTAGCACGCGTCAACGCCTAGAAAAAAATTAAATAAAAAAAAAAATGTAATTAAAGAAATATTTATAATATTTATAAAATATATATAATATATATAATCTTATACCTTTAACATATCGGCTGCCTCTTTTCGACGAACTGCTATATGATCAGATTCATTAAGCAGCGTTTCGGCCTTCTCCGATTTATAGAGATGTGTGACAAGTTCACTTTGCAAATTATCCTTAACATAATTAACCAGAAAATGCATTATAGCCTTTGGTACTGAGTCTTGTATCGATTTTCGTACTATATAAAAATATGATTTGATAAGACGCTCTGCAAAAAAAAAAACACAATAAATAAATAGCAAATAAAATTATTTGTATTTCAATTTTAAAAATTTATACCAATCACATCACAATCCTTTTGCTCTTTGTCTGTTAGACGTCGTGGATTATGCAGTGCCGGCACATCGGGTAATAGATTTACAGGCTTTAAAGGATTCACCATTGTATTATTATGCACCGGCGTATTACTGGCTGAATTCTCTAGACTCTCAGGTCGATTTGGTGCTGGTGGCAAAATATTTGATAGCCATGAGCCGCCGCCACCGCCGCCGCCGCTAGTTGAATTCTCGCCAACATGATTCTATATATAAATAAATGGCAGGATTTAGCATTAATTAAATTATTAGTAGCAGGCAGTGAAAAGTTAAGGACGACGAAAGGGGAAAAACAAAGCAGGAAAAAACAAAACTTACTAACACATTGAAACACAATGAAATATTCGACGATTAAAATAAAGAACAGATTCTGCCTGCAGCTAAAGAAATTGCAAATTAGTATTAGCTGTTATCGTAGTATTATAATATACAGTAGAATCCGGTTATAACGACTCTGCTTATAGCGTCCGTCTGGTTATTTCGATGAAAACTTAATGGCTTGGTTATCTCCATACAAACTGCTTTCGGTTAGTGCGTCTTCCGTATATAACGACGTAAAATCGTCGGTCCCTTGAAAGTCGCTGTAACCGGATTCTACTGTATATATATATATATATATATATATATATATATAGGATATTATCTTTCCTAGCTACAGTCAAAGTTCATTCTACAATTTTCAAACGTTTGGATAACAGTGAAAATTTCTATGGCAACTGGTCCTAGTACAAGGTTCTGGTAATCTTTATGGTGAATTCATTTCTTTAGGTCCTGGACATCTACGATATTATCTTTCCTAGCTACAGTCAAAATTCACTCGAGGATTTTCAAAACGTTTGGATAACAGTGAAACTTTCTATGGCAACTGGTCCTAGTACAAGGTTCTGATAATCTTCATGGGGAATTATTTTCTTTTGGTTCTGGATAAAATCTATGCATTAACTGCTAGCTGAATCACAAGAATTATACGTTGATGTTGAAGACTTTGCTGGTGAATTCTACAAGGAATTCGCGCAATTGATAACGAAAAAGCAAGAGGCATATAAAATTCATAGATTAGGCAAGGCAAGTGTTATAGCTGAGAAAATTCATTGAGGAGAAGTTTATAATCTACGATTGGAATAATAATAAACAGAATAATGACACTTGTGCCATTGATTCTACAAATGCCTAATGGTATATGTTGATTGTCAATTAAATTTATGATTGGCAGTTGCTGCAATTCTTACGATTTCCACATATCTAAAGCTTAAGAAGCATAAGAACTGAAGGAGATATAGACGCGCCTGATCAAGCATATATATATCTACAATTAATAAGCATTTGGTGCTGCTGCTGTTGCTGCTAATATGCATGAAATGAAACAAGAACATGCGAAAAAAACAAAACTTGATTCTTACCCTGGACAAAAGCAGCTCATAAAATGTTGACAAAGATTTCTATGAAAATTAATACAAAAAAAAAAAAAAAAGAGAAGCAAGAAAAAATAGAAATTAAGGGAAAATATGCAACGAGAAACTAAACTTGAAACTGATCACAAAATAATGCTATATAATAGACTTCTATATATAGTTTGCCTGCCCACAGTAAAGAAACCAAAACACATTGGCAAATTCATCATCATTATCATCATCATCATCACCTGCTCATGTGTATCATTTTGTTGCTGCTGCTGCTGTTGTTGTTGCTGCTGTTGCTGTTGTTGCTGCTGCTGCTGTTGACTCTGTGTTAGCGAGTTGTGTGACGATACTTGCGGTGACATATTATTGCGCGGAGTATTCGTGCGACGCGATGATGCATACGGATCATTATCAGTCTTCAATAGACTTGGCACCAATGCAGCTTCCTTATGAAAATCTGGATGCTTTGTATTTATGTATGCCAATTCAATGGCAACAATATTCTCGACCATAACATTTGTTGCTGGCAAACGGCAGCGCAACAATTGTGTCACAACATCAACAATTTTCTCATGCAATTTTGGAAAGCTGCAAAAAAAAAAAAAAAAGAGATAGAAAAATGATAGAGGGGAAACGTAATGCTACTTGTGGCAGCATATAACATACCGCAACATTTCCTGCTGCACCTCATTGCCACAATGTTGCACAATACGTTGCATCTCCTCATGTATCAATTCAACACAACGCAACGATGGCTCCTCCAAGCGTCTTATCTGTCGCTTTACTAATAACTCAAATGATACTTCCGGCACAAACAATGCCGGACGTGGTCCCGTTGCATTTCTAATGGCCGTCAATATATCCATTTTTGTTAAACCCGCCAGCGGATGTATAGAGTCCAATGTGCGTCCAAATATCTCATGGAATATATAACAGAGACGTGCACCGCCGCACAATTCCGTTGTCTCAATATTACGCGCAGTGCCCTCAATTGTTGAGCAATAAGCGCTAGAGAATTTCGTAATGATGTGCAGCAATGTTTGACTCTTATCGGAGACATCTTCGCCATAAGAGTTAAGCAATGATTGGAATTGCGTTGACATAATGTTGACACGTGTCTATAAAATAAAAACAAAATATTATAATTTTTATATGACAAAATATGATATACATGATATACCCCCCCCTTCATCCTACCTTAAGATCAGGTAAACAATCACGTATATGATGCATAAGAAGACGATTTAATGTCTTAGCCAAATATGGTGTACCATTGCGTGTTGCAAGTGTTGGATATTTACGTTGCAAATATGCAGCCTCATCTTTCATCTGCTCATCAATATGCTTCTTATCAATTATATCTTGCTGTGAACGATTCATAACACCAATGATACCCAATTTAACAGGTATAACACGACCACAAAGTATATCAATGGCATCAGTGCCAGCATCCATGAGATCTAATTTTGTAACAACAGCCAATGTTCGTCTACCATCTGGATCAACATCTTTGGCCAATTTTAATGCTTCACTTGTTGCCATATCTGTATTGGCAGCTGTAACAGCTAAAATTATTGAATTTGGATTTTCAATATATTTAATAACTAAATCTTTTATTTGTGCTTCAATATCTTCGGGTTGATCACCAACGGGAACTTTTGTAATGCCTGGTAAATCGACAAGTGTTAAATTGACGACACGTGTTGAAAATATTTTTAAATTAATTGGTTCCGGGCAGATGCCTTTATTGCTACCAGCGACACGTTCAGTTTCATTATCAATCTCACTTCGTATATCATTAAAATCCGTAAAACATTTCTTTGTATGCAAAAAACGTCCCCATTCTTCAGCATTAACAGTGCCTAAAATAAGCGAGTGTGCAAAGAGAGAGAGAGAGAGAGAAATTATTATTTTATATTTTTTAAGAGTTATATAGATTTTACATACCATTCTCAGCGGATCGATGCTCACGATCCTCAAGTGGACAATGTATCAGCTGCAAGACAAGCGGACGACGTGTAACAATTCCTGTGCCGCGTGGCAGAAACGAGCGTCCAACAATGCTTTCAATAACGCTACTTTTGCCAGAACTCTATAAAGTATAAAAAAAAAACAATCAAAAAATTAAATCAATTGATAAACTATAATAATCATATTATATCACATTAGTTTAGTATTTTGTCTAGTGCAACGTTAGTTCGCTCGATTAGCGTTTAATTTTTTTTTTTATAATAATTTTCTTATCTGTCATCAACACACAAAAAAAAAAAACACTTGAAGACTTCTTAGGTTATGTTTATTATTATTATTTAATATAATATTTATGCAAAACTATTGAATTTAGCCTAGACAGCAACCACAACTGTACTCAGTCACAGTCTCTGCTCAGCTGCCACATAGCATCCACAAAGCAATTGCGGAGAGTTTGAAATGCAATTAACGCTGCTTAGCGTGTGGATTCTATCTGTCTAGTCAATAGCTGTCACATATCATCCACAATTGACGCTGCTTAGCGTGTGGATTCTATCTGTCTAGTCAAAAGCTGTCACATAGCATCCACAAAGCAATCGCAGAGTTTAAAGTGCAATTAACGCTGCTTAGCGTGTGGATTCTATCTGTCTAGTCAATAGCTGCCACATAGCATCCACAAAGTAATCACAGAGTTTGACTGTAGCTATTGCTGCTTATTGTGTGTATTCCATCTACTGCTTAGTCAATAGTATCCACAAGTAATTTATTAGTCTGCTTGATTTGAATATTGCTGCCACATAGCATCCACAATCGTTTATGTCGCCTTTTAATACTACTTAAATTCCACAATCTATTCAACATTCTCGACTCTCAAGTTGTGGATGCTATCTAGTATTTCTGCAAGCTCCCATAAATTGTGGCTGCCATCTAGTAATGCCTACAAATTGCAAGCTAAAATTGATCAACGGCATAAAATGTTTTTACACTTGTCGCTGCTTATCGCAATTTACATTTGCGGCTGCTGCAGCTCATTAAGTTCCACAATTTCCATAGAACTTCATTAACAGGCAGTGGCGACTTTATTTTAAAATGTTTTGTTTAGCTATATTTAACATTAAGTGAAGCTTTTTTTTTAGCGATAATCTTAAATAAGCCGCAAAGTGTGTAACTTTATGTGTCACATGCATGCATGCATGTGTGTGTGTGTGTGTGTGTGTTTGTGTGTTGGAATGTGTCACAGCAGCTGCTGCTGCTGCTTACTTTTTTTTTTTTTTTTGTTTTTTTTTTGCTATATTTCTGTATATCGATTTTTCATAGCACAGCGCCCAAAGTGTAATCAAAGCCTTTTTTGCCATTGCACATACAAATTATATAAAGAAAATGTGATATTATTATTTAAAGTGAAAAGACAACGACAAAACATTTGTTTTGCAATAATTAACTTTGTGCAATTACGTGCCGGCATTTGGCATTCGGTCTGTTTGCCAGCCATTGGGCATCTGGCATTGGGCATTGGGCATTGGGCGGCTAAGTATTTACTTAACACTTGAAAACGCAACTTTTAAATTCATTTAAAGTTTTTTTTTTTTTCCTTTTTTTTTGTTGGTTTTCATTATTCTCATTTTTTGCTATGCCTTTTAGTTAACTGCTTTTAATGGTCAATAAACCAATTGCTAGCATCAAGGGAATTGAAAATTGCAATAATGAGAGAGAGAGAGAGAAAAAAAAAATGAACGGCCACAACCACAAAGACATCCGGCGAAGCCTCAATGTTCGATTGAAAAATTTAACAAAGTGGCAGGTATTGAAGACATCTTGTAATTTGTTGATAACTGGAATTAATGCTTCCATTTTATTTTATTATTTGTCCAACAATAATTCTCAAAGCGCCTTAAACATATATAAATAATAATTTAAATTGATTTTTAAGCCAGACATAAAAGCTTCAAGCATGAATTAACTGACATTGAAAGCTTCAAGCTAACATTTAATAATAGTAAGAAATGTTCATTGTGCGATTTCAATTGTTGCTCAGCAAGAAGAAAATGTAATAACTAATAATAAAATTTTGCAAAACATTTTGTTCATTCAATTAATAACAAAAGAGTTAAGTGTCTATATAACATCCCCTCCCCCCCCCGTACCCTCTCTCCCTGTCTGCTTGTCTGTCTGAATTGTTATCGAATAAGCTAAATAAATGTCAAATAATCATTCACAATTCGCATTGAGTATTTGTATTCACATTCACATTCACATTCACATTCATTGAATATTCTAGTCCATTTGGGACATTATCAAATTTTAAATGTGTTGCGAGACATGGATAAAGTTGAACGTAGTCGAACACATAGACAGACAAAACTAAAGCCAAAACCAAAAACCTAACAATTCGTGTAGCAAAAACTAAATGAAATCACGCCCACTTTGCGCCCATTCTCAGCCTACAGTCTCGTATACAATGCACATGCAAATCTAAGGCAGCCCAATGCCAGATGCCCAATGGCTGGCAAACAGACCGAATGCCAAATGCCGGCACGTAATTGCACAAAGTTAATTATTGCAAAACAAATGTTTTGTCGTTGTCTTTTCACTTTAAATAATAATATCACATTTTCTTTATATAATTTGTATGTGCAATGGCAAAAAAGGCTTTGATTACACTTTGGGCGCTGTGCTATGAAAAATCGATATACAGAAATATAGCAAAAAAAAAACAAAAAAAAAAAAAAAAGTAAGCAGCAGCAGCAGCTGCTGTGACACATTCCAACACACAAACACACACACACACATGCATGCATGTGACACATAAAGTTACACACTTTGCGGCTTATTTAAGATTATCGCTAAAAAAAAAGCTTCACTTAATGTTAAATATAGCTAAACAAAACATTTTAAAATAAAGTCGCCACTGCCTGTTAATGAAGTTCTATGGAAATTGTGGAACTTAATGAGCTGCAGCAGCCGCAAATGTAAATTGCGATAAGCAGCGACAAGTGTAAAAACATTTTATGCCGTTGATCAATTTTAGCTTGCAATTTGTAGGCATTACTAGATGGCAGCCACAATTTATGGGAGCTTGCAGAAATACTAGATAGCATCCACAACTTGAGAGTCGAGAATGTTGAATAGATTGTGGAATTTAAGTAGTATTAAAAGGCGACATAAACGATTGTGGATGCTATGTGGCAGCAATATTCAAATCAAGCAGACTAATAAATTACTTGTGGATACTATTGACTAAGCAGTAGATGGAATACACACAATAAGCAGCAATAGCTACAGTCAAACTCTGTGATTACTTTGTGGATGCTATGTGGCAGCTATTGACTAGACAGATAGAATCCACACGCTAAGCAGCGTTAATTGCACTTTAAACTCTGCGATTGCTTTGTGGATGCTATGTGACAGCTTTTGACTAGACAGATAGAATCCACACGCTAAGCAGCGTCAATTGTGGATGATATGTGACAGCTATTGACTAGACAGATAGAATCCACACGCTAAGCAGCGTTAATTGCATTTCAAACTCTCCGCAATTGCTTTGTGGATGCTATGTGGCAGCTGAGCAGAGACTGTGACTGAGTACAGTTGTGGTTGCTGTCTAGGCTAAATTCAATAGTTTTGCATAAATATTATATTAAATAATAATAATAAACATAACCTAAGAAGTCTTCAAGTGTTTTTTTTTTTTTGTGTGTTGATGACAGATAAGAAAATTATTATAAAAAAAAAAATTAAACGCTAATCGAGCGAACTAACGTTGCACTAGACAAAATACTAAACTAATGTGATATAATATGATTATTATAGTTTATCAATTGATTTAATTTTTTGATTGTTTTTTTTTTTTATAGAGTTCTGGTAAAAGTAGCGTTATTGAAAGCATTGTTGGACGCTCGTTTCTGCCACGCGGCACAGGAATTGTTACACGTCGTCCGCTTGTCTTGCAGCTGATACATTGTCCACTTGAGGATCGTGAACATCGATCAGCTGAGAATGGTAAGTAATATATATATATATATATATATAACTCTCAATAATAATTAATTTCTCTCTCTCTCTTTGCACACTGACTTATTTTAGGCACTGTTAATGCTGAAGAATGGGGACGTTTTTTGCATACAAAGAAATGTTTTACGGATTTTAATGATATACGAAGTGAGATTGATAATGAAACTGAACGTGTCGCTGGTAGCAATAAAGGCATTTGCCCAGAACCAATTAATTTAAAAATATTTTCAACACGTGTCGTCAATTTAACACTTGTCGATTTACCAGGCATTACAAAAGTTCCCGTTGGTGATCAACCCGAAGATATTGAAGCACAAATAAAAGATTTAGTTATTAAATATATTGAAAATCCAAATTCAATAATTTTAGCTGTTACAGCTGCCAATACAGATATGGCAACAAGTGAAGCATTAAAATTGGCCAAAGATGTTGATCCAGATGGTAGACGAACATTGGCTGTTGTTACAAAATTAGATCTCATGGATGCTGGCACTGATGCCATTGATATACTTTGTGGTCGTGTTATACCTGTTAAATTGGGTATCATTGGTGTTATGAATCGTTCACAGCAAGATATAATTGATAAGAAGCATATTGATGAGCAGATGAAAGATGAGGCTGCATATTTGCAACGTAAATATCCAACACTTGCAACACGCAATGGTACACCATATTTGGCTAAGACATTAAATCGTCTTCTTATGCATCATATACGTGATTGTTTACCTGATCTTAAGGTAGGATGAAGGGGGGGGTATATCATGTATATCATATTTTGTCATATAAAAATTATAATATTTTGTTTTTATTTTATAGACACGTGTCAACATTATGTCAACGCAATTCCAATCATTGCTTAACTCTTATGGCGAAGATGTCTCCGATAAGAGTCAAACATTGCTGCACATCATTACGAAATTCTCTAGCGCTTATTGCTCAACAATTGAGGGCACTGCGCGTAATATTGAGACAACGGAATTGTGCGGCGGTGCACGTCTCTGTTATATATTCCATGAGATATTTGGACGCACATTGGACTCTATACATCCGCTGGCGGGTTTAACAAAAATGGATATATTGACGGCCATTAGAAATGCAACGGGACCACGTCCGGCATTGTTTGTGCCGGAAGTATCATTTGAGTTATTAGTAAAGCGACAGATAAGACGCTTGGAGGAGCCATCGTTGCGTTGTGTTGAATTGATACATGAGGAGATGCAACGTATTGTGCAACATTGTGGCAATGAGGTGCAGCAGGAAATGTTGCGGTATGTTATATGCTGCCACAAGTAGCATTACGTTTCCCCTCTATCATTTTTCTATCTCTTTTTTTTTTTTTTTTGCAGCTTTCCAAAATTGCATGAGAAAATTGTTGATGTTGTGACACAATTGTTGCGCTGCCGTTTGCCAGCAACAAATGTTATGGTCGAGAATATTGTTGCCATTGAATTGGCATACATAAATACAAAGCATCCAGATTTTCATAAGGAAGCTGCATTGGTGCCAAGTCTATTGAAGACTGATAATGATCCGTATGCATCATCGCGTCGCACGAATACTCCGCGCAATAATATGTCACCGCAAGTATCGTCACACAACTCGCTAACACAGAGTCAACAGCAGCAGCAGCAACAACAGCAACAGCAGCAACAACAACAGCAGCAGCAGCAACAAAATGATACACATGAGCAGGTGATGATGATGATGATAATGATGATGAATTTGCCAATGTGTTTTGGTTTCTTTACTGTGGGCAGGCAAACTATATATAGAAGTCTATTATATAGCATTATTTTGTGATCAGTTTCAAGTTTAGTTTCTCGTTGCATATTTTCCCTTAATTTCTATTTTTTCTTGCTTCTCTTTTTTTTTTTTTTGTATTAATTTTCATAGAAATCTTTGTCAACATTTTATGAGCTGCTTTTGTCCAGGGTAAGAATCAAGTTTTGTTTTTTTCGCATGTTCTTGTTTCATTTCATGCATATTAGCAGCAACAGCAGCAGCACCAAATGCTTATTAATTGTAGATATATATATGCTTGATCAGGCGCGTCTATATCTCCTTCAGTTCTTATGCTTCTTAAGCTTTAGATATGTGGAAATCGTAAGAATTGCAGCAACTGCCAATCATAAATTTAATTGACAATCAACATATACCATTAGGCATTTGTAGAATCAATGGCACAAGTGTCATTATTCTGTTTATTATTATTCCAATCGTAGATTATAAACTTCTCCTCAATGAATTTTCTCAGCTATAACACTTGCCTTGCCTAATCTATGAATTTTATATGCCTCTTGCTTTTTCGTTATCAATTGCGCGAATTCCTTGTAGAATTCACCAGCAAAGTCTTCAACATCAACGTATAATTCTTGTGATTCAGCTAGCAGTTAATGCATAGATTTTATCCAGAACCAAAAGAAAATAATTCCCCATGAAGATTATCAGAACCTTGTACTAGGACCAGTTGCCATAGAAAGTTTCACTGTTATCCAAACGTTTTGAAAATCCTCGAGTGAATTTTGACTGTAGCTAGGAAAGATAATATCGTAGATGTCCAGGACCTAAAGAAATGAATTCACCATAAAGATTACCAGAACCTTGTACTAGGACCAGTTGCCATAGAAATTTTCACTGTTATCCAAACGTTTGAAAATTGTAGAATGAACTTTGACTGTAGCTAGGAAAGATAATATCCTATATATATATATATATATATATATATATATATATACAGTAGAATCCGGTTACAGCGACTTTCAAGGGACCGACGATTTTACGTCGTTATATACGGAAGACGCACTAACCGAAAGCAGTTTGTATGGAGATAACCAAGCCATTAAGTTTTCATCGAAATAACCAGACGGACGCTATAAGCAGAGTCGTTATAACCGGATTCTACTGTATATTATAATACTACGATAACAGCTAATACTAATTTGCAATTTCTTTAGCTGCAGGCAGAATCTGTTCTTTATTTTAATCGTCGAATATTTCATTGTGTTTCAATGTGTTAGTAAGTTTTGTTTTTTCCTGCTTTGTTTTTCCCCTTTCGTCGTCCTTAACTTTTCACTGCCTGCTACTAATAATTTAATTAATGCTAAATCCTGCCATTTATTTATATATAGAATCATGTTGGCGAGAATTCAACTAGCGGCGGCGGCGGTGGCGGCGGCTCATGGCTATCAAATATTTTGCCACCAGCACCAAATCGACCTGAGAGTCTAGAGAATTCAGCCAGTAATACGCCGGTGCATAATAATACAATGGTGAATCCTTTAAAGCCTGTAAATCTATTACCCGATGTGCCGGCACTGCATAATCCACGACGTCTAACAGACAAAGAGCAAAAGGATTGTGATGTGATTGGTATAAATTTTTAAAATTGAAATACAAATAATTTTATTTGCTATTTATTTATTGTGTTTTTTTTTTTGCAGAGCGTCTTATCAAATCATATTTTTATATAGTACGAAAATCGATACAAGACTCAGTACCAAAGGCTATAATGCATTTTCTGGTTAATTATGTTAAGGATAATTTGCAAAGTGAACTTGTCACACATCTCTATAAATCGGAGAAGGCCGAAACGCTGCTTAATGAATCTGATCATATAGCAGTTCGTCGAAAAGAGGCAGCCGATATGTTAAAGGTATAAGATTATATATATTATATATATTTTATAAATATTATAAATATTTCTTTAATTACATTTTTTTTTTTATTTAATTTTTTTCTAGGCGTTGACGCGTGCTAATCATATTATCAGTGAAATACGTGAAACACACATGTGGTAGACAATAATTGCATGTCTGCGCATGTCTGTGCATGTCCAACAATGATATTGAGCAGCCTAGATTTCGATTTACAACACATACACATAAACCTAACCCCTCCCCACACGGAGAAATTAGCAAAACATAAAAATAAAATAAAATTAATAAAAACTTCTAATTTATTGATGCAACTTATGGAAAAATTGAAAACTTCAACTCTGCCGCTTGTATTAAACTGTTGTTAAGCATTAAAAAAAAAAGAGAAAATTACACATGTTATCATAAAAAAAAACAAGGCAATTCTAGAGAATGAAGGAAAACTAAACAAAAAAATAGCTTTAAGTAGTTATTAAAAAAAAAAAACAAAAGAAAAAAAGAAAAGAAAATAATCATCGGTCTGACGATGCTAGCATATTCTTGCTGACTTTAAGCTAATACTTTATATATATATATATATAAATTAAATATATATATATATATATATAATATATAAAAACTGAATTATTGTCCGATTGTAACTATGGCAGCTATATAATATAGTATGCTGATCTGGCCAATTTCAACATATATATAGCTTATGACCATAGTGTGGGGAGAGGGAAAATATGTATGACAAGTTTCATAGACTAAATGCATAGACTAGTATCTGCCACGCCTACTTATAACCATTAACTGTCAGCAAGTTTATAATTATACTTTGCTTTTAAAGACTTCATATCATCTCATTCTATGAGTTGTCTGCGTTGTCTTCGTTCATCATCATCATCAATGCCGCATTATATAATTTTACTTTTTGTTATATGGTAAAGAAATAGCATTTGGCATGAACATGTTTGTGGCTAAGGGGGGGGTACTGTGTGTGAAGTTATGTTGAGGAATTTTTTTAAAGTTGCCTCACAGTTGTTTTGTCGTGATTTTGGTTCTTTATGTTTATAAGTTATAATCCCACAAGCACTTATTACATTTTTTGAAATAGTCAAATAAAAAATTAAAAAAAAAAAATAAAAACTAATTAAAAAAAATGTTTGTTTCAATTAGCAGAGAAAAAGAAAACTTAACAAGTCGAGTATGCTCGACTATATAATACTCGGCGCCCAAAGTTATATTTATTTTAATTTTAAGTTAATTAAAAAAAAATCGTGTCGGGAATCGAACCGCGGACCTCTTGCACGCGAGTTCAACCCTCTAACCACTGAGCCACGCTCTTTACAAGTGTGAGAAACACTGAATAAATGTTGCCGTCGTGTGGAGTGAGAACAGCAAGCAAGCAAGCTATAGAGACTCCTCTCAACTTTTGGAATTTAAAATGTGTAAAAACGTCTCTCAACACTGTACACTATAAGCTGCTGGTCAAAGTTAATAGGCGCTTATGTGGCAAGTGTATAAATGTGATAAGCGAGCTTATCGCTATTGATAAAATTATAGCATAGCAAACGTTATACATGCGCATAAAATTCAATTTCTTAATATAGAAAATAATAATTTTCATATTTTGTTTTTTTTTTGTAATAAAAACTTTTTAATACTTGAATACGAGAGTTTAAAAACTAATTTTGGAAAACGTTTGTCATTTGTTTTTTTGTTTTGTTTTTTACATTATGTTTGTGGCAAAAATAAAACTAGGTCAGAGCCGTTGAACAGTTATAACGGTTCAGTAGCGGTTATAACGGTTGCCTCTAACGGTTCAAGTGGATTAGTTCTACGAGCTTAATATATATACCATATATATATATATATATATATATATATATGGATATGGATTTCTCTTTAAGCACGATTCGTATCGGACAAGACGCGCACAATGCAACCGACGCCGCCTTTGGCAAATGCCTTCTCATGCCATTGCAATAGATGACCACTGGAACCTTCCGAGGGTATTTCAAATCCGCGATATATATATTTCATTAGCACATCAATAAGATCATTTTGCTCCACTGTATCGATTGCTTGATCCATTTGTGTTGATTTTATCGATAACAATACGCGCAATGTTATATTCAGGGCGTTGTCCTGCGGCAACAATAGCAAATATATGAATCTTATAAAATGATTGTTATGTTGTTTTTGTGTATTACCTTAACATGTTGATTCTTGCAGCGTAATGGAGCATTTTGTAATGCACTTAATAATGCTTCGATACTTTTTCCTTTGGTCAGCAGCGATGTAATTTCATTCTCATCTGGTCCAGCGGCCGCACTATCGACGCCATCATCTTCACGGAAATTATCCTCGTTGTATTGATCGACATCAATTTTACGAAATGCACTACTCGATGTATTTTTCGCCATATTTATTTATTTATTTATTTGTTTTTCTTATTTTTTGTACAAATTTCAGCAATTTCTTTTTTATTCATGTACAAAATGATTCACAACGAAAAAAACAACCAATCGGCGAACAGATGTGCAGCCATTAGGGCTGCAAAAATTTATACACAGTTTAACAACACTGCTGAAAAACAGCTGAACTAACTTACTGGCAACACTGTTACATCGATTTTACGCAATTTAACAACACTGCTGAAAAACAGCTGAGCTGACTTCAAAACAATAACAACATTTTCAACCAAGTGGCAACACTGTTGCATTGCTTCGTACGTAAGTTTGTGGAAAATAACAAATAATAAAACAATTAACAAAATTTTAAACATATTTCATAAACAATTCTAAAATAGTATGGCAAATTTCTTGGGCATTAATCGCCTGGGACGCTTGTTCCAGGCCATACGCGAAGCTGGCGGCTTAAAGCAAGCGTATCTCAAACTCTACAGGCAAGATCTTATATAATTTGCAATGGAAAAATAAACGAAATAAAAAAAATTATTATTAATTTTTGAATATTATAGAAATGATGATCTGAAGACTGGCACACTTGTTGGCATTGATAAGTATGGCAATAAATATTATGAGAATCCATATTATTTCTATGGACGCAATCGTTGGATTGAATTTACGCCGCATGTGAACATGGATTACGATGGATCCCAAATACCCGCCGAATGGTACGGCTGGATGCACTACAAGGTGAGAAAGTGATAGCATGAGATGATTGATGCATATACGTAGAATAATGCAAGGTACACATAGGGCACAAAGGCGACATAGTCGAACCCATAAAGTTGATATTCTATTCTTGCTCAGCAGATCAACAGCAGAGTCCATTGAAATATGTTCGTCCGTATAAACATCTAGAGCTCTTAGAGCTAAAGACTTTATTTTTATTATGCCAAGTGCTTATGTTAGTTGTAGGCATCTTTGCCACGCCCCTCATCGCCTACATATGTTGATGAGCTGAAACATGAAAGTTCTGCAACCTTTTTTTTTGGGATACCGGGTATTATATAGTCGAGCAAATGCGACTGTAACTTTCTTACTTGTTAATAATTGCTTGTATTTTCTGACGCACAGACGGATTTACCGCCAATACGTGATGGCTGCCGGCCCAAATACAAATGGATTGCGGATCACAGTGAGAATCTGTCGGGCACCAAGGGTAATACTTTATCATTGTCATATATAAAAAATATATATACTATATATTTATTTGATTTTTCCCCTATACAGAGGCATATATGCCATATAGCACAACGACAGCCAAAGTTGAAGCATGGGATCCAAAGGCCAAGAAACAATAAAAAATATTAAAAAATCATAAGCTGATTTAACAGTTACATATAGAAAATATATATATATAAATATAAAGATCGTTGCATACAAATGCCATGAATAAAAAAAAACAAACATTGCTTGAAATTTTTGTAGCAGCAAATTTTTATATGCAAAAAGCAAGTCAAAAAAAACTTAAGATTACAAAATTCTTTTCTTAAAAAAAGAGAAAGAGAGACACAGACAGCATACGAACGAGTGTGTGAGTGAGCCAGATAGAGAAGATATAGCTAAGCTATAGCTAATCGGAAATATACTGTATATATTCCTTCTTGATTTCAAGTTTCTTGGCACGACGCCTATATTTCTTAGCTGTATCAGCGCATTTCGTTGTTATGGTTGCACGTATATGACGCTCCTTGCCACCGGTGCGATTACGTACACTGGCAACAATATCATCGACACGTGCCTGATCCAGCATCTTTTTGGCTGGTCGCTCACGTCCATAGAATGCCGGTGATGGTTTACCAGTTAATGTGTGTGTGGCAAGCTCATCGCTGCTAAAGACAGCAGCAAGTAGACAACGTGTGGCAATTGGTGCACTTGTCCAGAATATATCACCATATTCTTTGGCCGAGATTTGTGTACCATTTGGGCCAAGTATATAGCTAATGTTGCCATCTTCCATTTCTACACGTTGTGGATAATTTGATGCAGCAGTAGCTGTGCTATCTGTTGTTGCAGTTGTTGTTGCTGCATCGCCAACATCCATATGTGATTCACCTGAACTGCTGCTAGAAATTTGACGTGAACGTTTCAATAGCAGCGCTGACGCTGACTGTGTCAATTTTTGAGTTTCATATTGAGAATCAGTTTGCTCATCAGATTCTATAGCCTCTGGCTCAGATTCGTTGCCATCGTAGCGTCGATTTAACGTTTGCAACATTGATGTTAAACGTCCAAAGAGTTGTGTATAATGTGTTTGACTTTTTTGTATTTTGGCCACGCGATCCTTGAATGTTGCATCTACTGGTGGCAATGGTTTCATAATATTTTCCTTTGGTTTACGTGAACTGGTTGTCATTGCCATTAACTGCACATTGAGTACATGTCGTGCGGGTGCAGCTGCAGGTGCAGCTACTGCTTCAGCTGCAGGTGCAGCTACTGGTTCAGCTGCAGGTGCAGCTACTGCTTCAGCTGCAGGTGCAGCTACTGCTTCAGCTGCAGGTGCAGCTACTGCTTCAGCTGCAGGTGCTGGCGCAGGCACAGGTGCTGGTGGCGCCACTGGTCGCTGTGGCAATCTGCGAATTACATTGTTGCCGCTGAGTTGCAATGGCGCCAAAGCGGCACGAGCAGCGGAGGATGTGCTGGCAACTTGATCATTTTGTTGTTGTTGTTGTTGTTGTTGCTTAAGTTGCAGTTGTTGTTTGAGTTGCTGTTGTCGTTGCAACTGCAGTTGTTGTTGCCGTTGCCGTTGCAACTGCTGCTGCTGTTGTTGTTGCCGTTGCAGTGCAACACTTGCTACTGCCGTAGACTTTTTAAACATAGCATTCTTCTGCTTACACACCTCATAGTCAATATATTTTTCAATGTCCATCGTTTTACACAACCTACTGTAATTATTCAAATGGCCACCGCTGTACTTTAACAGTAACTGCAACTGTGCCTGTGACAGTGACTGTGGCGGCACTGAGAACAATTTATAATAATAGGGAACAAATTCTGTTAAATATTGTTTATAAAAGTTCATATACTGTTCCTTTGTAAGCCGTACAAATGCTTGAGGATTTAAATGTCGATGAAATATTATTTTTCGTGGAGGCTGAGGCTGCTGCGGCTGAGGCTGCTGCTGCAGTTGCAATGCGTTGGAATTGAGATTCTGCTGTTGCTCTTGCTGTTCCTGTTGCTGCTGATGCAGTAACACTGCGTTGCTATTGTAATAATTATTCTGCTGTTCTAGCCACGCCGCTGTTTGGTTATAAACTGAATTGCAATTTCTGCCATCATTGCCATTTTTATGCGCCATCAGAGTGCTCAACGATAGTTAACAGGTAAAACAAAAATTATACAGGTAATAAAACGATAATAAAAATACAAATCTTTTCTACGTTTCCCCTGGCAGCTGCGTAAATGTGGAAAAATTTTTCTTTCTTCTTCTTTTTTTTTTATTAATCTGCCGCCTTTTGCAAATGCAAATTTTATGATGTCGGATTAACAGTTATTCGTTATTCCCTTTTTGACAGATGTTTGCCCGCCAAAGTGGTGTTGCCAGATGACAGAAATAACAGTAAAATATTTCAAACGAAATCGAATTAAACTACAAAATTAAGACCAAAATCTATTTAAAAGAAAATTAATATTTCGTGTAAAATAAATTAATTTTAATATTTATTATTAAATAATTTTTTTTGTTATTATTATATTTTATATACGTAAATTAATTGTAATATTTCTTTTTATAATATTAATTGTAATATTTCTTAAATTAAATATATATTTTATTATACTCGCATATAATAAATATTTTTTTATTAATATTTTTTTATATTAATTAAAATTAATATTTCTCATTTTCTCAGATGACAGAAATAACTGTAAAATATTTTAAACGAAATCGAATTAAACTACAAAATTAAGATCAAAATCTATTTATATGCAAAATAAAAGAAAATTAATATTTAGTATAATATAAATTAATTTTAATATTTATTATTATATTATTTTTTTGTTATTATTATATTTTATATACGTAAATTGATTGTAATATTTTTTATATAATATAAATTTTAATATTTCTTAAATTAAATTAAATATATATTTTATTATACTATTTTTTATATTAATTAAAATTAATATTTCTCATTTTATTTTATTTTATTATTTTCATTAAATATTTTTTATTATTATTTTTTATAAATTAAGTAATTAAAATTTTCAGTGTTCAATTTGTCTAATATTTCCCTAGAGAAATTTACTGGTGCCATGAACATTTTATTTAATTTTAATCAGACGAGATTCTGCATGGATTCCCTCGCGGATCCTTCCGGCGAATGTGCTACGAAAGTAAATTAACATAAATTGACTACCTGTAGAAGCGAGAAGCAATCACAGAGCTAAGTATACTAAATTATATTGCAAATTTGTTGTCGAATAACTAAAATAAATCATATTTTTTTCTGGGTATAGGAAAATTTCCGTCACCAAGAAAACAAAGTGACATTGTCATTGCCAAATTGGTCGAATTAGGGTACGAAAATTTTTTAGAAATTCCTTCATACCCGAAGAGTTCTGAAAATATACATTGGGTAAATTTCTTCATACTAAATGAATTTTCATTTCTGCGAATCGCAAATACTTCAAGTGACCTGAAACAATAGAAACTTATCGCATTTCACAGTTTCTACCTGATTACAAGATTCTCTTAAAAGTGAAGCAAATGAGACTTTGTCCCTTTTCTGTTACGCTCGAATAATTTCTCTGGCAATGGATTGAGAATTTAGGGTTGATTTTCCATCATTCCTATCAGAGGTCAATGGAATTACAAATTCTATCAAGGCGGCGGCAGCTGTTCCTGTTCCTATTTGAAAGCAAGTTTTACCTAAAGTGAAAAAATATATATATACTTGATAATTGAAATATGTAATTTAACTATCACAAAGATTGTTTGTTTATATTTCAAAATTGTAATAATTTAGTAATTGTTCATTAATTTTAAATTATATTTATTATATTATTCTGAATTTATTATTTTTCTCATCGGAATTCGTTCACTTCGTTGTTTTGTTCCATTGTATAAATTCTATCGATCTGTCAGCGCTGTCAAAATGTAAAGAGTTGCCAGATGATTGAAATAGCAAAGGCCCAAAGGCAAATAATGACTCTTAAATTCTTTCCGGCAGCTAGCACTAACATTTGGGATTGGTTTTTATTTAATCTGATCAGAAATATTTAAAACTGGTCTCATTTAAAGCAAAACAAGTTTAAGTGAAATTAATGAATATGATTTAATTAACGAAATATATAAATAAATAATATAAAATATTTTTTTTTGTTATTCAAATTTTGATGGTGCTTGATTGCTATCGAAAATTGCGAAAATTTTTAGGAAAGGCGGCAACTCTAACGAAAATAAATACGATTTTCCCGCGCGAAATAGCTGCATACCAATTGAGTGTAAGAAAACAGCAGGCAGGCAAGCAAGCAGCAGCAGTAGCAGTAGCGGCAACGGTAGCGTACGAGTATCGTCAAAGAAGAAGAGAAATAACAGTTGTTGTTGCGCCAGTTGGAATAAAATGGAATGGAAAACATAAAGAAGTCACATTCCAAAGTGAAAATACATAGAGAAAGAGAACAGAAACTGCAAAATATTCCGTTTACCTGACCATAAAAAAACTAGACAAGGCACTGTAACAGTAAGTAATACAAAGCGATCAACTGACACACACACATATGCACACGCGCAGACGCATACGCATGCTGAGTAGAAAAGTAATGCAGAGAAATACAGTGCCAGGTAACATGTGTAAGTAGTTGGAATGCAATTTTCTGCTTATGTAAAAACAACCCCCTTTCATACTACATATAACCTAGCACTCTCTCTCTCTCTCTCTCTCTCTCACATACACACACACATACATGGCAAGAATAATTCATGCTGTGCTGTTCTTTCGCTCTCCTTGCCTGCTGCATTTCGTTTTGTGCGTTTTTCGCGCGTGGTTCTATTTTATTTTTTCACTTAGTATTTTTTTTCATTTCATTTTATTTCATTCTTTTTTTTTTTGTTTCTTGATATTCTACCGCCAATTGCGCTTGCTGCCCATCAGTCGACGCATATCCTGCACAACGCACACAACGTTTGATAAAAATGGATGCACGGGTAACTTACAAAGCGAGAAAGAGAGCGCAATAATTTTCTTACTTGACTTAGAAAAACACACATTGTTTTTTTTCATTATTCATTATTCATTTTATTCAGATTGTACAAACGAATAGCGCAAATTTTATGAATGCGCGCGACGCTGCACATTGGCGTGGCGGCGGTGGGGCAGTTGGTCAATCGCCGTTGTTGTTGTTAAACGCTTGGACACAAACATCAAGCGATGATTTTGAATTGTTGCGCACATTGGATACGGATCCGCAGCTGGAGGCTGAGAATCGTGCATTGCATGAGAAGGTGCGTTATTTGGAGGCTAAGTTGAAGGATCATACGGATCTCTTATCACAGATACATGCAACATCGGCACGCATGCAAGAAGCAACAGCAACAATAGCATCACCAGGGCCGCCAATGCCAATGCAACAACAGCAGCAACAACAGCATCAGCAGCAACAGCAGCAGAATCATCATCATAATCATCAACCGCAAATATTGACACCACCAAATTCCGTTATATGTGCAGTAGTAGGACAGCAGCAGCAACAACAACAACAGCAGTTGGAGCCACGCCCCGAAGTGATCGACTATAAAATTATACAAGCTACTAGCGGCGACTGCATCGATACAGATGACATTGAGATTCGTTTGGCTGCCGAAAGCTTAAATAGTTTAAGCAGCTCGGGGGATTCGGATCGTCTGGAGATTTGTCTAGACGACCAGCAGCAACAACAACAACAGCAGCAGCAACAACAACAGCAGCAGCAGCAACAACAACAACAGCAGCAGCAGCATGTGAAACGTGAATGCACCACGCCGCTGCAGCTTATCAAGCGCCGCAAATTGGAACCAAGCAGCAACAATAATAATAACAACAACAATAATAGTAATAATAACAACAACAATATAAACAATAGCATCAACAATTTGACACCAGAACAATATAAGCAACCATCGCGACGCATTAGCAAAATGAAAGATGAATGGCAAGGCAAAGAAGATGAAATCAAGGATAACGTTATGGTATCCATTGGACCAAATAATACTTGTGTTCCTGCCTCCGTCTTTGAGAATATCAATTGGTCTGTCTCATCATTGGCCACTCGCAAATTGCTGGTAGCAATATTCGATCGTCAAACATTGGCAACACATTCAATGACGGGTAAACCATCGCCAGCATTTAAGGATCAACATAAACCATTAAAACAGATGCTTGATCCACATAAGATTCAAGATATTATCTTTGCCGTAACCCATAAATCGAATGCTACCGAAAAGGAAGTACGAAATGCGATAACAACAAAATGTGCCGATGAGAATAAAATGATGAAAATACAAAAGGGTAAACGTTGCAGTATTGTTGACAAAGAGAATATGATATAGTTTCCCATATTGCCACATGTAACATCATGAACAACAACAATAACAACAACAACAACAACATTAATAGTGTTTAAGCATAGAGTATGAAAATTCAAATTACCAAAAAAAAGAAAGAAAGAAAAACAAAAACTGAAACAAATACAACAAATTTAGCCGAAAAGAAACAAGTTACAACACAAATGAGCAAGCACAAACAAGCATAAACAGTACAAAAAAAAAGAAGAAGAAACAACAACAACAACAAAAAAGAAACATTACAAAGATCTCAGCATTTAAACTGAAAAACTAAAACAAAAACTGATTTTGTAAGGATATCGAAGACTATATAATCCATTATAGTAACTCCTTTATATAGTAACTTGATCCTTGCCAGTTGAGAGCTTGGACTGATTAACTTAGTATAGTTATAAATACTAATTTACTAAATACATAACTTCCATTCACAACTATTTATAGCAATTTCATAAATTATTTACAAATAAAAAAAAACAAAAACTTTATAATATTTCAATAATTTTTTATTTCCCTTATGAAATATTAGCTAGAATATTATGATCTGATCGTAATATAGGAAGAAAAAAAATTTAATCCTTAACTTTGCAGTGATAAGTCATAAATAAGAAGAAGAACAATATCACTAAGTATATCTGTGTGTGAGAGAGAGAGAAAATCTTATGATCAGACAACTAAATAAAAATAAACATGTAAGAAAGCTATAGTCGAGTACGCTCGACTATATAATATTCGGCGCCCAAAGATATACACTTATATATAGAGACGCCTTTCAAATTTTGGTATATGAAATGTGTATAACTTCCATTTTCATTATCCGATCTGTACCAAATTTTTACATATATTCCAGATAAACATATTCCAACTTTTTACCAAAATTCAGTCCTGTAGCTGGGTGTGCTCAAAATCGTTTTTATCGATTTGTGTAGGCGGAGGGGGGCGTGACTAAAATCCAAAATAAACTTGAACTGCCTGCAAACACTACAAACACTATGCAAAAAAAATGAAGTCTCTATCTCTTAAAGTCTCAGAGATCTGTGTGTTCATACGAATGTACAGACGGACATGCTTCAATCGACTCGGCTGTTGATCCTGAGTCGGAATATATATACTTTATGGGGTCGGCCACGCCTCCTTATGTGTGTTACATACATTTGCTGCTGTCACTAACCCAATATACTCTTGGTACCCATAGGGCATCGAGTATAAAAATTGGAATAAAATTCAAGGAAAAATTTGAAATATTTATAAATTAGTTTTTTTTTATACCGGATGCCCAAAATTATTATATATTATATGTATATTCTTATCGGCTAAGTAAGTCTGTGTCAGCTATGGGATCAATATTTTGGGTTATTTATTTAGATTATTCGGAATTCTTGCTTCCTTGATAAGAGAATTTTTCGAACATACAAAATTTGTGAAAAGTATTAAAAAAGTGTTTCAGTCGCGGTTGCTCGACTATATAATATCTGTAAGAATTTGAAAATTGCATCATTTGCAGATTTATGATCCGATCTGAAACAAATTCCCACTGATCGTTAATATTGGTAGTGCACTATTTTATCATATTTGTCTATAAACAATTTCTGTAGGAAGTGAAGGCTTTGATACAGGCATCTCTACCTCTTATAGTCTCCGAGTTATAGGAGTTTATCCTTAACATTTTATGGGGTCGACATAATATTCTTATGAGCATTACCTAAATTTTTGTTGGTATCACATACATAGGCATACCCTCAGTACTCTGAGGGGTAATGGGTATAAAAAAAATCATGTGACGCTATTTAGTTGTTTAGCTATAAAAAGTCGAGTCGCGGTCGTCGATCTAGCTCAGTTCTTTGGGAAACAGTCAGAAAAATGTTGAAATTTGGTGTTTTGATAATATTAATGATTTGTTTTTGTTCATTTTCAAAAACTTCTGAAATGATCGGAGTGAATTTTACCAATGTCCATATGTCTATAAAATCAGATTTATCCCGTTTAAAGTGAGCTAAATAATATTTTAATTTATTTTAAAAATCTTCAAATCATAATCAATATTTTTACTAGATCGGCACAGGAACTCCTAAAGGATGACTCAAAGGTAATTAAAAATGACCAAGCCCAGATTACAGTTCATCAAGCACAAATGAAAGCAGAGATAACGCAGCTAAAATCTGGACAACAAAAATTGGAAAACTTATTGAATTTAATTCTTGGAAAACTTGATCAAATACAATTTATCAATTCATACGGACGGAATTGTGATGAAGTAGCTTTCAAGCGTAGTGGAATCTATGACATACTTATTCCCCGGTACAGTGAAAATTCATTTAAAGTATACTGCGATGCAAAGACTCGGGACGGTAATTGGACAATCATTATGAGGAGATTGGATGGAAGTGTAGACTTCACTTACTGAAGATCAGCCTCAGGAATTACTTGTTGAACTAGAGGATTTCGAAGGCAATTCAACATATGAATTGTATGATAAGTTTGGAATAGGAAACGAAGAGGAAGCATATAAATTACATACATTAGGACAAGCTAGTGGAACTGCTGGTGATTCTTTGATTTATCATAAGGCTATGAAATTCACAACTTTTGATAGAAAAAATGATGAAGCAAAAAGTCACAATTGTGCTATATCTTTCACTGGCGCCTGGTGGCATAACGATTGTCATACCAGGTATTTATAAAATAATATTTTTCCATAATATTATTTACAAATAATTTTTAATTTTGTATACTGCAGCCTATTGACGGGTAAATATACGGATATTACTGTAGGTAAAGGTGTCATCTGGTATAAATTCCGAGGTGATCATTATTCCCTGAAACGAGCTGTGATGATGATAAGGCCGAAAAGACATTGAGTGAGCACAATGTGAACCTAAAGGAAACCAAATATATATATATGTATATATATATATATATATATATAAACTTGATAAATGTATCCCTAAATATGGAAATTTTTTAATTTTTGCATTAATAAACTAAATAAATTTTTCAATACTCTCCCAGAACATAAAAAAAATATTTTATATGTTTAATTCGAAAATTTAATACACTTTCAAGTCTAAAATAAAAATATTTAATATTTCTAAAAATTAAAAAAAATTCAAATGTGCGCGCCAAATGTCTCACGTTGCGTAACGTGACGTAACAATACTTGAGTGTGCATTGCCACGTTTCAATTTCATTATGTTTCATTGTATATGTGTACTGCGCACTGTGTGTGACAATTGAAACGAAACGCTTCACCGCTCAGCTCATCAGCTGTTTTTGTATTAATCGAACAAATTCGGTCTCGTCTTGTCGTGGTGGTTATTTTTTTTTTCTGTTGGGATACTTGGAAAATTTTGTGAAAAAATACATACATAAGAAGAAATTGAATATAATTAAATTACACAGAAACTGAAAAATATTCAACAAAAACAAAATATATTTTGTTTTTTTTTACACAGCAAATCTTATTGTTGTCGTTTGCGTCATTTTGGTTCTTTTCGTTTTTCTTTCTGTACAAAAAAAATCAACAAAAAAAACAACAACAAACAAACAAACAAATACGAATAAAAATTTGCAGTATCGCGCAAAAAGGATTTGCATAAATTAAATAATAGCAACAACATTAGCAACAACAACAACAACAGTGTGTTTGTGTGTGTGTGTGAGAGAGAGAAAAGAATCAATCGTTATGGATATACTAAAGAAAATGTTCCAATCAGAATTCGATAAGCAGCAGGAGAAAGAGTAAGTTATGTGAATGTGTGCGTGTGTGTGTTTTTTTTTCCTTTTTGCATTTTCATTCGTTTAGTGGCAGAGGCGAAAGAGAAATTGGATCGATAAACCAAGGCACCAGGCACCTGCCTTCAATGATAGATACATATTTAGCAGGATATACACACAGGCGCAAAAACTATGCCTGCGTTTGTGCATATGTGTGTGTGTATGTGCCTGGCGGAGGCTGCGCGTATTGCAATTACATTGACTGCTCAGCTCTATGGGAAATTTTCTTGTGCATGTGTGTGTGTGTGTGTGTGCTTGTGTAGCTGCTGCCTATGTCATCGCGCTCTATATGCCTGATGTTGTGTTGTGTTTCTCATTCCATTTCCATTTCATTCCTTGCAGCGCATCAGCATCGGCTTCCAATAAGGATGAATTCCGTAAGCCGCAATGGTTTGAGGAGGCCGAAACGGATGATGAACTTTTTGATGATGATCGTAAATTTGCGTTTCAAGTTTTTACAAGTCCATTGGAAATGCAAAAGCATTTCGAGCGTCAAATGCAACGTTTACTTGAATCCATGCAGGATGATCAAGGTAATTATCGATAAATCGATAATACGATAACTATAGAAAAATAATTTGTTTTTGTTTATTTATTGAACAGCTGATTTTGGAATAGAACGTAATATGCGCGATGATTTTTTAAAGCCTGGTTTTGAAAGTAAGATTCTCAAGGAGTTCCAAAAGCAGCAGCAGCAGCATCAATCGCTTGATACTGATCTTGATGGAGAGTAAGAGGGGGATGTGATGCAAGGGGATGAGGGGGGGGGGGTGGGGGAAATTAATTGTTAATATAACTAATAAATTTTGTATTTTTGTATATAGAATCTATGCGGATCAATTATTCTCATTGATAGAAGGCATGGATCCAAAACCATCACGTCCCGCCGCCGCCGATGATGATAACATTTTACGTTCGAATCAACGCACCGGAGGATTATTGCCACGTATGAAATTTACAGATGAGGAGCTAATCATGGGACAAATTCATGGTACACTCAATAGTGATGGCAAAATAAAATCATCACATATATTGCCACGCTCAAGTCTAAGTCCAAATAATTCAATGCAATCATCATCTGGTTCATCTGGTGGCAAACCGAATATAATGACGCCAATGACACCATTTGGTGGCAATTCAACTGGCGGCATCTTTAATGGCAGCGGCTATCAGGGTCCAAAAATGTTTAGTCAAAGCATTATGACAGAAACTATACGTAAACCTGATGGCAGCTATCAGACGACAAAGGTAACACAAGATGCCTCTGGGCATAAGACGACAACAGTGACGCGCAGCATAAATGGTCGCAAAGAGACAATAGTCAGTGAGGAGGGAACGAATGGTAATGGAACGAATGGTGGTGGTGGTATATCAAGAGCATGGAATGGAATGGGAAATAATAGAATGGCAAATCTTAATATATTTGTAACTAAAGAAGGCTACGCCATGCCCAGGAATCTCTGGTGACCAGTGGTGTATAACTATTATTGCCCCAAACAAATTAAGCAAAATGACAACAACAACAACAACAACGGCGGCGGCAAGCAGCAGCAGCAACAACAACAACAAGAACATTTTGTAATTAAACTACAACGATTTGTCGGCAACATAGTCCCAAAAAATAACAACAACAATAGCAGCTACAACAATAGATACAACAACAACAACAATAGCAACAACAACAACAACATTGGCATCAAATTTCGAAACTATTTGATTTTAATATACATTCTCCTCAGTCTTTGTGTTTGGTGTTTTAGATGAAACGCACTTGAGGCAAACAGAAAAGGACGACGATAATTATTGATTGATTGATTGATTGATTGATGGATTTAATTAATTAATTGATTTTTGGATATAACAGCAACGCTTACGTTGACGCAGATGCTAACGCTGACGCCGACGTCGACGTCGTGTCGCTGTTTATCTCTCTATATCAGTTTCAAAGAGTTCCAAAGAGAGCGAGCGCCCTCTGCCGTTCAACGAAACGAATGAGAAAGAACGAAGCAAATGTAAAGCAAGTCACAACTCACCAGCATACTCCATTTACCCCCCCACCCTGTCCACTACACACCTCTACACATACACACACACACGTATATATATACTTTACTCACAAACCAATTAACGTTCATATGGTCGCAGCAATATTAAACAAATATTCGAATTCCAATTCGAATTGAAGTTTCTTATTGGTTTTTTTTACGTTCAACTTTATTTTACGTTCTGTTTGTTTCATTCCTTTTTTTTTTTTTTGATCAGCTGTAGGCTTTAATTTTTGACGAACATTGGTTGTGGGCAGAGTTTGTGCAGAGGTGGTGGTGGTGATGGTGATGGGGGGAGGCTCCCAATGGACAGGCAGAGGTGCGCAGCATGCAGAAAAAAAACTGTATTTGTTAAATATATATATATATTTATATATATATATATATATTGATTGATTGATCGTGGTACTAATCTGTGTCTCAAACTGTTGCAAAAGTGCAGCATCTACAAAAAAAAGTGCCCGAAAAGTGCAAAGAGAGAAAAGAGAAACAAAAATATGAGAAAACAACAACCGTTAGAAGTGAACAACAACAACAACAAAAGCAAAGGCAAAGAGCGAAAATGCAAAAAAGTTTTGTAGGCAAAATCATGCACCAACACAGCATCCCAATCTCCCCGCCCCTGCCCGCCCATTCCTAACTTTTATTCCCATTGCATCTTGATTGAATATGATTTTGTTATACTGTCTCTGTCTATATCTATATCTATCTCTTTCTGCTTATAGACAAAGTAAATTTTATGCCTCTTCTTGGTTTAGGGAAATTTAGAAGAACTGTAACTGTAAATTAAATTAAATTCTCTGTTCAGTTCAGATTTTAAATATACAAAAAAAAAAATATTAACAATATTTAATTATACTTATATTATTTTTCTTTGCTTCTTTTTTTTTTTTTTGTTATCTAATTTCTTTTTCTAATTTTAAAAATTGTTTATTATATTTTATTATTATTTTTATATATATATATATATATATTTTTTTATTTTTTATTTCTCTTTCTGTCTAACTAATTTTCTTCTAATTTTATTGATATATATTATTATTATATATTACTATTATTATTATAATTATATTTGCACTCACATTTTATTCAGATACATATATATATATATATATATATATATATATAAAGTTTATATATAAGTTCGATTCGTTTGCAAATAGACCACAAATACTACAAATATTGTATTTTAGTTGAACATTCGAAAAAGTTTATGCAAAATCAATAAAAAAAATAATAAATATCGCAATAAATTGCATTTTGAATTTAAATTTGAATTTGAACGAAACTTAACGAAAACAAACTAGATAACTCGCTAGTAATAAGTAATTTTGTTTTTATTATTGTTTTATATATTCAATGAACGAACAACAAATTTGTGTAGCATCAAAGGACTCAAAGTTAATTCATGATTCTAATGATGTTCGTCCTTTTTTACAAATCGCAAACCACAATAGCCGCACGCATGATTTCCAGGTTTATCCTAAAAAAAAAACATTCATATTTATTTTTAAAATTCCTTTTTGTTAGCAGCGTCGACTTACCAAATTGATATAGACCTTGGGATGTCCCAATGGTCCATTTCCACCATCGCAGGCAACGACACGCTGAGTGGTCAACACTGGTGGAATTTCATCAATTAATTTAATGCCCCAATTTTCGTTTACATAACGTTTGGCATTCATGAAACGCACATTGCGATAATCATCCTTGTCGAAGACCTTTACAAAATGTTAAAAAATCAAAATTTATAATTCATTTGTCAGATAATAATAATGTTTGCGTAATCGCGCATCCTACAGCTGCTATTGATTCATTTCCATGTTCCGTAGCTTTGCTTTTGCTTTGCTTACCTGTCCGGTGTGTGTTACTTTGCTTATGTCGTTGCGTTCATTGGAGCTGCTGCTGCTGGAGTTGCGTACGGTCATAGATAATGGTTGCAGCCAGTTTTCGGCACAGCGTCCAATTTTGTTTAAATTATTTACCAATAGTTGTTTGCTGGCCATTATATCTTTATTTTTGGCTAAATTACTAAAATTTTGCTAGAGTTGTTTTTGTTTCGTTAAAAAAGCGAATGAACTGGTTCAGTTTTGAGCATCTATCAGCTGTTTGCTTTGTTGCTTAATATTAAATATCGATAATATAGCACCACAACCTCACTTGTTGGCAATGTCGACCATTTTTGCTTAGTCTGGCAACCTTAGAAAGCAAGCAGCATATTATACGGAGCGTGATCAACAATTTTCTTTAGTGTGGCAGCCTTACGCGAAATTGTGCGCAGTTTTTATAGCTAATATGAATATTTAAAGTTTGTGTTAAAAAATGTAGTGTAAATAAAGTGTATATGCGATAAAGTGTGTGTTTATCAGTCTATAAAAGAAATACACAGTGAGTACATAAAACAAACATCAAATATGTGATTGGTAGCATCCAAAGTATAAATACTCTGCTTGCCCGACGTTTTTGTTGCATAGGGTGCGGAGCGGGGAAAAGGGATGATTAAATTGGTTTCATAATTTAGTTGGCATATTTATTATTATGTCCTGTCATGTCAACTAACTGTGTAACTATAATTGTAATTGTTCTACACACACAGAGAGAGAGAGAGAGTGAGAGTCGCATCCTAAATAAACAGTTATCGCTTGGGGGGGAGAGCAGAACAAACGGTGAAATTTCCCGTTGTGTTTGATTGTTCGCATTGTTTTTGCAATTGCGCATGTGCATGTAACTTATTGTATATATAACTTGTCTCGCTCGCACTCATTGATGGGCCCACAGTCCCACTGGTCAGCAGTCTAACAATATAATTTACAGCGCTTTTGTGTAGCGAGGCGTGAATTCTGTTGACCAAAGGACCCTTAACGTATATCCTGCGGCGTTGCTTTAAAATTTTACATCATGCAACTAATCGCATTTTCGTTGCTGTTGTTTTTATTTTTGTTGTGTCCGTGCTGTAATTAAATGCAATTTTCCATGATTTTGCTATTTCAATTTGTCCGGCAACCGCAGGCGACTGCGACCCTTTTTTTTTGTATGTCGCCTCTGTCTACTGGTCAGCTACTGGCGACAGCGACTGTAACTGTGACGGCTGCGCAGCTGCCAATAAGTCAGCGCGTGCGCACAGCACGCGCTCATTGCCGGACACGTCGATTCTACATTGTTTTGTCGACAATTTTTCACCTATATTGAGTGGAGGCAATTATTTGGTTTTGCTTCCTTTTTTTTTTTCTCGCCAAAAATAAAAGGATTAAACGAACTAGTCGCGGTTTTGCTTTAACTCTTTTATGCTTGCCCAATTTACCGTAAAACGCAACATTGTTTTTCTTTTGTACCTTTATTTTTTTTCTATAGAATTTTCCACATTTATCAATTGTTTTTTCTTTTTGCTCTCATGCTACACGCTGAAAGTGACAAATTTTTCGTTGTCTTTTTACACAATTATTATTTTTTTTTTTTTGGCTTTTTTTTATGAGATTTATTGCGACATTTGCAGTTGCATTTTCAAGTGGTTGAGTGCTCTTGTACGTCTGTGTGTTGCGTGTGGCAGCCACAAGGGTTGACTGTCGTTGCAAGGGGCGTGTTTTTCAATAGATCATGTCAAGAGATTTATAGCCGGAAAGAATCAACTTATATGTAACTTATAAACACAGTTATAAGCACAGTTATAAGCAGCAGAAAAGCAGCTGTAAAACTAACTTTTTTCTTGAATATTATAAAATAAAATGTAAAATTTTTATAAAATTACAAAAAAAAAAAATCGTTTTTAATGCATTGCAAAATATTTTAAAATTTTTTTTCATATTTTTAATAAATATTTTAATAAGTTTTCAATATTTTTTTTTTGCATATAAAAAATTAATACAAATTAAAAAAAACATCAATTAATAATTTCAATAAATATAATAAAAATATTTTGATAAGTTTTTAATAAAATAAATAAAAATATTTATAAAAAAAATTAAAAATATTTATATAAAAAATTAAAAATATTTATTTATATTTTGAATATTCTTAAATATCAAATTTTTAATAAATAAATAAATAAATATTTTAAAAGGTTTTCAATATTTTTTTTTGCATATACAAAATTAATAAAAATTAAAAAAAAAACATTAATTAATAATTTCAATAAATAAAAAATAAATATAATAAAAATATTTTCATAAGTTTTTAATAAAATAATAAAATAAAATATTTATATAAAAATTAAAAATATTTATTTATCAATTTATAATTCATTTTAAATATTTTGCCAATTTTTAAGATATTAATTTCAATTTATATAGACGCAAAATCTTTTGCTTATAAAGCAATGTTCAGTTTTTGCATCATTTTTCAGCATTTATTGCGTTCAGCTTCAATTTTCAATTGTTTTTTTTTTCACGGCCATCCTTTGGCCAATTTTAATATAAATTTCTTCTTTTTTTTTCTTTTGGTTTAATTTGCTGTTGGCCAAAATCGTTTAACCAATTTGACAGCAAAACATTTCAAAAATAAACAACGGCAGCTAAAAAATGAAACGACAGCTGCTGTTCACCTGTGTGCCAAATCCCATGGGATGTTGTTGGCAGAGAGGAGTGGCACATGGTCAATGCCATTGCAGTGTCCACTTTGTGCACTTGCCTGCTGGCTATTTTCATAGCGGCAAACAAAAAAAAAAATAATATTTATTTTTTTTATTATTTTTTTGCTGCTTGTCATTGTTGTTGTTGTTGTTGAAGCGTTTTTCCGCAATTCGAAATTATTCTCGCATGAAAATGAAAAAAAAAAACATGTTCTCTGGGAAATTCAATACGCGTGCGGATAGTCAGCAGCAGCAGCAGCAAAAAACAACAACAACAACAGTAACGAAAACATGAAAAAACTTTGTTGAACATTGTCATTCATTCAGTCATTCAGTTATTCATGCACTACTCACTCACATATTCATGTATTCATTCATTGCTTTGCACGACAAATTGTTCAAAAGAAAACAAAAAACAAAACAAAAAAAAAAATTCAGCGAATTAATTAAATCTGCAAAAAAAAAACGTTTACACTACACATAAAGCCTCCTCTATATATATATATATCTAGTTATATATATTCTTGAACAATATGAATCAACATTTGGCTAAGTCTATGTAGAGCATATAGCGTTGCCATAGGTAAGATCTATATAAAAAAACAAAAACTTTTGGCATTTCTCATTGAATGAAAATTAGCTTAAAGTGCTTTTTTTTTAAGCATTGATAACATGCTGTGCGACTGCGCAAACTACTCAAATGCAGAAAGAGAGAGAGAGGAAGAGTGAGAGGGGGGGGGAAGAGAGAGTAAGTGAGAGTAAAGTACAGCTGTCTATATTGGCAGTAGAAAATACTCGCATATTAATCATAATCATTTATGCAGCCAAATAGAATTCTCTGTTACGCAGCATTTTGTACGATTAAAACATTTTTTACGGCTGCTTTTTTTTTTTCTTTCCGTTTGACCTCAGCGCAGGGCTGCATTGTTGACCCCTCGATGGGCAGACAGACAGACAGTCAGACAGACTGACTGACTAGCGGACATAGTGGCAATTCGGGTGGTTTTTTTAGTGTATAGTTTTTGGCTGCTTGTCAACAATGTTACGAGTATTTGGTGGTTCGAACATATTTTTTTTTTCCTTTTTTTTTTTAGTGTGTTTTCTTTGACAATTTATGATGTTTAGTTGCATTGTGAACTGAAGTGTTTGTTGTGCTATGTGTGTTATGTACGCCTTAACTAGCCAAATGGCGGGGAGGGTTTTATTTACAGATATTTTACTGTTATTTTAGTTGCTGTCGAACATTTTTTGCTGTCACTTAAAATCACAGATTTTTCAAAAAAAAATATTATTATTTAAACAGTTACATGTTACAGTTACATATTAAACCTTATAATTAATTATAATAATTTTTATAATTTTTTATAATAATTTTTATAATTTTTTTTTTTTTAATTTTTCGATATTAACATGAAAATTTTCTAGTTCTTGCATTTGAAGTAATATTTGATTTTTATTATTTTCTTAGTGTTAATTTTTTTTTTCCGATAATCCTCAAAAGTTTTTATTATAGCTCAAAAATCAGTCACATTTATGACATAATCAATGTTGTTGCCTTTATATCTTTTGTCTTGTCTCTTCTTCTTCTTCTACTTCATCTTCATCTTCGTTTTTTTTATTTTTTTTTGGGCAACTGTCATGAAACTTTCTTTTGTGCTCGCTCGTTAAATATGAAATACTTTTACACATGGATCAATTTTCTACACAATAACAAGCTGCATAGACATATCAAGTGTCCTCAGTCATTGTCGACAATCATCATTATCATTATCATAATCATCATCATTGTCAGCATTTTTATTTTTTATTAACTCGCGCACTTTTACCAGCAGCAGCTTCAATTTTAATCAACTTGATGAATAGATTTCAATATTTACGGTTGACAAAGTGTTTTGCTGCTGTTGCTGTTGTTGCTGCTACTGCTGTTGTTGTTGTTGTTGGGATTTTGAATTGTAATTTAAATTTCAATATACGTTCAAACGTTTCATTTGAATTAAAGTGTTATTCTTTCTATTTTTATATTTTTTTTTTATATATATTTTTTTTATATATTTTTTTTATATTTTTTTTTTATATATTTTTTTTATATATTTTTGTATTTTTTTATTATTTAATTTTTTTTTTTCTTTCCTTAGTTTCAATTTTTTATATTTGCTTTTTATATACAATATTTTAGTTTAATTTTATTATTAATTTAATATTCATGTATGACTATTTTTTTTTTTAATATATTTTCAATAATTATTAATTTAAATTATTTAGTTTTATTTATTTTTTTTTTATTTTAATTTTTGTTTATATTTTTTTTTTTGTCTGTTTTTTATTTATACATCATTTTACTTTATTTGCTGTCTCTCTTTTCTTTGCTTTTGCTTATTACATTTCTCTCCCTCTCTCTCTCTCTCTCACTCACTATCTCTCTTACTGTCTCGTTTACCCTTATATTCTTTTTTTTTTTTTATTAATCGTCAAGTATCCTGCGGTGCGTGTTGATTGTCTCGCTTTCAATTTCCCAATAATTCTCAACTCATCTCTGCACTGCAATCGCTTCTCTCATCTCTTCTCTTTGAATTGGTTTTATTATTTGCGGTTTTTTTTTTTTTTATTTGTCATTCAATCCGTAGCGACGGCTGTGTCATTGTCATCGTCGTCGTAGTGTCTGCAATTGTCACCCGAAATGTTCAGAGACTGCGATGCGAAATTAAATGCTCAATAATTGTCAGTTGATTGCGGTCGACGAGGCGCAGGTGATGATGATAAGACAGCTGATAAAGGTCTGCCTGTAGCGTATAGAAAGAGAAATATAGGGAAGCAGGAAAAGGGAAAACTCCAAGGATTTTATTAAAATGTTTGTAAAAGTCAAATTGAAATTTCACAAGATTTTGTTTTAGGTTTTTTTTTTTATCGTTTTATTACAGTGGCAAAATATAAGAATAAAATCATAAATTCCCAAAAAAAAAAAAAAATTCCTAAAAAAAATTGTTGCTATCTTTTAAATAAAGTTTTTGGAGATTATAAAATTGAATGATTTATGCAATTCCAAAGAAAATTTCCGAGATAATGTTGTGGTTCGTTTTGGTTGAGCACTTGGTACAGTTGTATCTCAATTCACTGTGAAATGTTATGCAATGAATGGTTTCAGTTACAGTTACATTTATAGCGAGAAGTATACAATTTCAGCGCATTATGTGGTGTCCCTCCTAACCCTTTTGTTTGATTTGGGCCTGGACTTTGGCCATTGGCGTGCAAAATCCTGACAATTATGCGGGTTTTATTTTTTTTTTTTTTTTGTTGGAAAATGATTGTTAACCCCCGTTTGGACAGGCACACCCCCCTTACCATGGTGGCCGCCCTAAAATTCTGCCCTTTGGCCATTTGCTTAACTCTTTGGGATGTGTTGCGTAACATTTTCACGGCTCAGCTAAAGCTGCCACACCTCAAGCCAAATGCTAACTCATCATCATCATCATCATCATCAGCATCAGCATCCGCCTCGAGGCTAAACTTCAGACAGTCTACAGACGAACGACAGACGATTGTCGATCGTATTCTGTCGCTTTCGTTTACTCTCAGGGAGTCTTACATGTAAACGCAATCATCCACTCGAAGTACAACAGAAAAAATGCTTTTCATTTTTTTTTTTTTTATTTTATTTTAGCTTTGATATTAAAGCTGAAGCGGCGCTACGAAGTGCCCGAAATGATATGTGAGGCACTCTCTGCTTGTCTATGCAACATTTTCAGCAGAATTGTAGTGTAACATTGAGGAACTTTAGTTAGTTATAGAGTTTTGATATGTTATTGAAGAAACTATTGAAGATTCCTGAAGATGATCTGAGAGTGTAATATCAGGTAGCTATTATTGTTTATTGTTGGGAATTTTACTGCAATATTTCATGTCTTTGGAAGAGAAAAGAAATCCTTGAATAAAAATCAACCTTTGTCTAATAAAAATCTCTGCTGCAGAATTATACCTAAAATCAATTATTGAAATTGGATTAGAAGAAAGTGAAAACTAGAAACTAAAAAACTAGATGCATGGAATAAAAATATTTAGGCTTAGGATTTAAGTATTGCAAAATTAACAATTGAAGCTTTTAATTTGATAAACAAAATATTGATAAATGTTGCAACATATGTTGGCAACTAGCAGTAGTTGCATCTTGGAAAGTAAAGTCAATAAGTTCTTGGTATTAGTCCGAGCGAAATATAGCTAAAATTTACTACTAAAACTTTTTTCATTTAAAGAAATTTCTTAAATATTTTTATAGAATGTAACATTGTTTTACTCTCTCAATCTCTCCGTCTGTCTGTTCCTGTCTTTCTCTTTTCACTTTCTTATTTTAATTTCAATCAAACACTAAGAAAATTGAAGATCTTATCTTTATAGAGTATTCGCACGTTGTTGTTAGTCGCTCAATGCTTTTTTTATCCCTTTGTATTTTTTTGAAGTGTAGACACTTGAACGTATTGCTGCATCAAGCTGTCGAGCGGGAGGCACGACAATTGATGTTGCTGTTGCTGCTGCTGTTGCTGCTGCTGTTGCTGCTGCTAGTTGCTGGTTGCTCGTTAATGTTGTTCTTGCTGTTGTTATTGTCCTTGTCCTTGTTGTTGTCGTTGGGTGGTGGTGGTAGTGGTGGCTGTTTGGCAACCCTTTAACCAGCATCCTAAAGTCCTAACATCCTTTGCGTCCTTTTATCCTTTCATCCGTTGGCCACGTAATTTATGTAAATTAAAGCGCACTTCATTTCGCGCCATCACAAAAATATTTCCGTTTATTTGATTTGATATTTTTTTTTTTTTTGTATGATTTTGTATTTTGTTGTTTGTTTTGTTGCGCAGGCGCAACTTGCAAGTTTCGTTGTTGTTGTTGTTGTTGCAGTTGTTGGAGCGACAACAATTGTTAATTGTTACGTTGTTTTCTCTCTCTCTCTCTTTCTTTGCTTCTTCTTTCACTTTTAGCTGCATGCGCCCTTTGTGGGCTATAAATTGCCGTTAATTGACGGCTGCATGCGCGTGCTCAATCTCAATCTCAACCTCAACCTTCATCTCCTACTCTAGCTCTCACTCTCTCTCTCTCTTTCTATTCAGCATTCAACATTTATCGTTTATCAGCTAAATCTTATCATTACTTTTTTTGCTCACTTTTCTTTTCTCTTCATTTTTTCTTTTGTTGCTTTTCTGCCTGTCAAAATATGACAGCGAAAATTGTGTAAAAATTGCTGAAAAACAATAGTCGTAGGGCTCAAGGCCGAGTTCAAGGATGGCAGCAGAATGATGATAAGAAGACATGATCATCAACAAAAATCATTCGATATTTTTTTTATGTGTTTTAATCTTTAATCTTCTTGCTCTTGATGCTTCACTCTTTCAATGCGAGTTCGAGAGTTCGGGTCAAAATGTTTGAATGTTGAGCGCAGATTTTAGCACGGATGCTGTTCAAAAATATACGAAATGAAGGTAAAGAATTCTTTACCCTAATCTGCATGTTTGTTGTTGTTATTGTTGTTGTTGTTTTTTCTAAAATGTTTTTAATGTGAAAATGTCACAAAATATTTAGAGATTGCACTGCAGACAGACGAAAAACGGGTTCATTCATGATGCTAACATATTTGAATGCAATGACAAACGAAGGGCGGACTGGTCCAGGGCTGAATAC
This sequence comes from Zaprionus obscuricornis, assembly GCA_037044475.1. Taxonomy (NCBI): domain Eukaryota; kingdom Metazoa; phylum Arthropoda; class Insecta; order Diptera; family Drosophilidae; genus Zaprionus; species Zaprionus obscuricornis. The sequence goes on along the minus strand of JBAMBR010003428.1, from coordinate 38,911 downwards.
AACAAAACCAAAGCAGACCAAAAAAAAAAAAAATAAAAATAAAATAACGCATCCTTTTTTTTTTTTTTTTTTGCCGTTGATGAGCTTGTAATACTCGCTGCTCATCTCTCTCTCCCCCTCTCTCTCTCTCTCTGTGTATGTCTTTGGGTTGAGATTTTGGTTGAGTTATGCTACAGCTTTAGTTTCATAGTTTCAATGATGCAGCTGTCCATTTGCCACTGCTCAATTGTTGTTGTTGTTGTTATCAGTATTGTTGTTACTCTATTTTGCCTGTCTGAGGTTGATCACATTGCATCGCAGCGGGGCGTGCCATGTCGTGTCCATCATGCTGCTGACTGCTCACTTTATGTGTGGCACGTTAAGCTGACGTTTTCAATATGCAATTTTCCATGCCACATTTAACAATTCAACAAAAATACAAAAAAAATGAGTTGAAAGTTGAGTTTCAAGCTTCATGCAGATCGCTCGTTGCTCTTTTTTTTTATTTTTTGTTAATTCTTTATGTTAATTCTTTGACCACAAATTAGCTGGAAAATTATGTTAAAATAGAAAAAGTTTTGTTCAATTATTTTTAGAATTATTTTTACATAATTTCAGAATTTCTAAAAACTTTTCATACTTCATTTAATTTAATTTCATTACAACATAAACGTAACATAAACGTTTTCTCTTTATGATATTTGTATTTTCTTTGCTTATTCTTCAGTTTCTTTATATCCCTTACTTTTCTCTACCCATTTCCTGCGGCTGCTCGTTGCTTTGTCGCTTTTATCTTAATTACAAAAAACAAAAAAAAACGCTGAGCAAAGTAATTTGCAATGCGGAAATGCGACAGTTGCGATGCACCACGAAGTTGTCGACATTTTAAGTCCTTAAATGTGATTGCGACTGGACGACACGGATAAGCACGAGCGCAGCATGAGTGTGTGTGTGTGTGTGTGTGTGTGTGTGGGGGGAGACTTGAAGTGTCGCATATAACTGAAGCCAACAGAGCAAACAGCAGTTAGAGAAGTGCAACTGTAGCTGTTGCTCTAGTAGTAGAAGTAGAAGTTGTTGTTGAACTGAAAGTCTGAGTAGTAGAAGCTGATTTCAGCACATACACACATTCTGACTTCTTGGCCTGACATTTGCTAGGGCAAATGCACAGTGGGCGTTAAACATTAAATAAGTAAAAAAAAAAAATGCAGATTTTATAGAAGAAAAACATTTTCATATCATTTAACTTGATCTTTACAAAAAGATTCATTAAATAAACTAAATGAAAATCAATTTAAACAATTTTGCATTTATTGCTCACTGAATCTGAACTGATTACTGATTGATTACAAATGTTATATAGAAATGTTATATAGCATATATGAACCTAGTCTGACATCAGAATCTATAAATCTTCTTTCTTATCAGCAAGCAATTGTGATAATCGATGTCAGTTTGTGTCATCTTTCTCAATTCTAATTCTATAATTAATTATAATTCAAATCAAATTTGTCAAAATATTTAATTTAATACAGCATAAAAGTCAAGCTAGCTCAACTTAAAAATACCCTGTACTTAATTATCTTAAGAGTTACTTAGCCAACTATCTTTGGTTGTGACATTCGGCTGTGCTTGAAATTTTACTTGTTATATTAAAATATATGCACAAATTTCTCTTTTATTTTAAATATTTATATGTATTAAATATGCGTACTTTCATGCCTAAACTACCCTTCTATCTTTATTTACACGGTATATAAAAAAAAAATCATCTTATCAATTACTTGACTCTTGACTCTGTAGAATAATTTGTTACTTGATAATTGAAATGATGTTTTCTACATTTTAAAATTGACATTTGACATTTTGGTTAATCACAGTCAAGATTAGAAATTATGTTAAAGTAAACGTTTCTATTATATAGGAATAATGACTAAAGACAAATGACTGATCAGTTTTGTCAGCTTATAAAAAATGTTATATTAATTTATTAATTAAAAATAATCAAAATATAATTATGAAGATTGTCAAAACCTCAATTTGTCTCTGGAATTCCCATTTTGTTCGTTGATCAAATTGCTTCAGATGGCTGAAGGAATATCCGGGGAAAACATATACTTTTTGGAGTGACATGAATAGAGAATTTTATGACTATAAATGATAGGACAGTATCAATGCTCATAGAAACATTCGATAGCTTTAAATCTAAAAATTGTTATAAATAAATGCTATACAGTATTGGATGCTGGCCGGCTGTGTTGCTCCAGTGGGTAATCCCGTATCCCCTAACCAACACTCAGGTCTGGAAATGGTATAGCATTTACTTATTATCTTTAGATAGATTGTAAATGAACAATAAACATAAATAGAAAGTATTGAATGCTCATAATTTAAGGTTTATTTATTACAAAAAAAATATAGATAAATAAACCAAAAGAAAAAAATAATTTAATTCTTGTAATAAGAATGTTCAAATGTTAAAATTAGTCACTTAGTAACGTTTGGGTCTTATCATCATTATAGCACGTTTCAGTGAATATTCATAGCCATGGAATGCTTTCCAATTGATTCCTTTACCAAATACTCTATTATTGTATTCACCTAGTAAATTGCTATATCATATAAACGGCAAATAGATTAAAAAATATATTTATAAGATAAGGATAAGGTAAATAAAAGTCATTTACCTATCGTGACAGTTAATGTACCACCATGCGCCTCGGCTATGTAATGCACAATTGCCATCATCATAAATATCATTATCTCTATCATATGTTGTCCATTTCATGCCTATATGTCGTCTCATTGAATCACCAGCAGTTCCAAATCCTCTTTTTAGTCTGATTAATGGATAGCCATCATTCTCACTTCCGATGGCAAAATCTTCATATAATTCAAATTTCAAATTACTGTCATAGTCCTCAAGCTCAACAAGCAGTTCTTGGGGATGGCCTGAGGTAATGGCATAAATCTTTTCTAGTCCCAAAAAGAACTCAGATGAAACGTTACCAAAACCCATCTTACTTTGACGCCAATTGCGATAAAATTTTACACTTCCATCCATTCTTCTTAAAATAACCGTCCAGTTACCGCCATGAGTCTCTTTATCGCAATAGACTTGAAACGGAGTTTTTCTAAACCTAGGGACCCGTATTCTATTGATTCCAGTGTAAGTTGCTTCGGCACAGTTTCGGGGAATTAGCAGTGAATCTTCATTTGGGCGGTTGGGTGAAACTACTCCCTTATTTACGGTATACTCAAGCCTTTGTTGTCCCGCTTTAATTTCAGATTGCTCCGATTGAATCTGCACAAGTAAATCCCTAATTTCGTCTTGTTGTTTTTTGATAACTTCTATTTTTAGATCCACTGGTTCCTCGCTCGTGTGTATTATGCTTTCAGTTGTTGCATTCAAACTAATATCACAGAAAAAGAGAAAATTAATGAATACCTTTACCTTCATTAATTTTTATTAAATACTCACATTGAAGATGAAATATTTTTAGCAAGTTCCACAATATTAGACAAACAATGAGAATATTGTGCTAATAAACTGAATAAAATCATAAATGATATAAATTTTAACATTTTTGCACTTATTCTTGGTTTACTCAACGTGTCAAGGAACTGATTTGATAATTGTTATGAATCTTTTATATGAATTATATCGGGAATGTTGCGGAACGAATTCTTTTAGAATTTGTGACACTTTTTATATGAATTCGTTCTAGTATGCTCCAATTTTTTTTTTTTTTTTTTTTGGTTGTTTTCATTTTAATGATAAAAATGTTCTTCAAAAACGAAAAGACAATTTATTCTGTAAGCTTAAATAGAATTAGTCGAGTGTGTGTGTGACTGTAAAATATCCCGTACCCTTATAATATAAAGGGATATGCTAATGGAAAAAAAAATAAATAAAATTCAGTGAGAACGAAACGATCCTAAGATCCAACTGAGACTTAAAGATGATAAGTGAATAGTTTCTTCGAGAATGAGTATTATTTTTAGTGTAACTAAAAACTGACAAAACCTTTCTATTATGAGTCTTACTTAGTGAACGTTTAAATTGTCAAAAACGAAATTTAATCTTTTTGTAACTAACACAAATGCAAAATACGCAATAATTTAATAATACATAAATATATTTATTACTCAAATTGTTTAGGTCTTATCATCATTATAGCACGTTTCAATGAATATTCATAGCCACGGAATTCCTTCCAATTGATTCCCTCGCCAAATTCGTTATTTTTATATTCTCCAAACAGATTGCTATATGAAGTAATCAAATTGTTTACAAAAGATTTATAATAATTATAAAAGTTTCGGCTATTACCTGTCGTGACATTTTTCATACCACCAGGCACCTCGACTATAGTTGGCACAATTACCATCAGGCAGCATATCATTATCTTGGTCAAAGGTCGTAAATTTCATATTAAGATGACGACTTAAAGAATCACCAGCAGTTCCACTTGTTGTTCCTAATGATGTTAATCTATAGCCATCAGCCTCGTTTGCAATAGTGAAATTATCATAAAACTGAAATTTCATACGACTTTCAAAATCCTCAAGCTCAATAAGCAATTCTTGGGGTTGATCTGCAGTTAAGGCAAAAATCTTATTTAGTCCTAAAAAAAACTCAGTTTCCAGGACTCCAAAACCATTTTTATATTGTTGCCAGTCACGAAAAAAGTTTATACGTCCGTCTGTTCTTCTCATAATGACCAGCCAGTTGCCATATTGAGTTTCCATATCGCAAAAGACTTCAAACGGATTAAGATTAGATCCTTCAATTCGTATCCAATAGACTCCAGTCGACGGTGCATCGGCACAGTTTCTTCGATAGGTTTTTTCTGTAGAATTAGATTCATTTCTGTGGCTTGCTTCAAAATTTTCATGCCGCCTTATAATATCATTATATTGTAATTTCATTTCCAAAAGTATTTTCTTGATTTCTTCCTGAGTTTTTTTGATTAGTTCTATGTCAGCTGCTAAGTCCTCCTTGGTTCTTGAGTTTGAATTTATGAAAATGAATGAATAATTTCATATAACAGTTTAAAATACTCACTTTTGGGTGGAATAATTATTGATTTCTCTCTCATTTTCAGGGAAACTATTAGAACATTTTGTTAAAAAACTGAATAAAATCATTAAAAATATAAAGTAAAACATTTTTGTACTTGTTGTCGGTTCACTCCATGCGTCAATTTGTCTTACACGTCTTTTTTGATTCATATCTGAAAATTTCTTGTCAACTAAACCAAAACTGAAAAAAATATATTGATTGATATACTAGATATACATAGATCATCATAAGGAGAATATTGTGTAACGAATTGTTTTTAGAATTTTTACCATTCGAGCATTCGTTCTAGTATGCTTCATTTTTGGTTGTTTTCACTCTAATGATAAAAATGTTTTTCATAAATAAAAAGACAATTTATTTTGTATGCTTAGATAAAAAGTCGAGTGTGCTTGACTGTAAGATATCCCTTATAAAATAGAGAGAGAAAAAAAAGAAAACAAATGATTCAGTTCCGCTAGAACTGAACGATCTCCAGTTCCTGAGGATCCTGTAATAGATAGAAGTGATGAGACCTTGAATACTTCCCTTGAGGATGTGTATTATTTTTAACGTAATTTCTTTTTTTATTTATTGATGTAAAAACTGACAAAACATTTCTATTAGCAGTCTTACTTAGCGAGAGTTCAAATAATCAAAAAAAAATTTGATCTTTCTGTAACAAACATAAATCTTAAGAAAAATATACAAAATATATGAATTGTAAAAATTAATTAAAATATATTTCATTCAAATCGTTTTGGCCTTATCATCATTATAGCATGTTTCAATGAATATTCATAGCCACGGAATTCCTTCCAATTGATTCCCTCGCCAAATTCATTATTTTTATATTCTCCAAACAGATTGCTGTAAGGAATAAAAGACTTATAATAAGACTTATAATAATTATAGAAGTTTCGCTATTACCTGTCGAGACATTTTTCATACCACCAGGCACCTCGACTATAGTTGGCACAATTACCATTAGGCAGCATATCATTATCTTGATCAAAGGTCGTAAATTTCATATTAAGATGACGACTTAAAGAATCACCAGCAGTTCCACTTGTTGTTCCTAATGACATTAATCTGTAGCCATCAGCCTCGTTTGCAATAGTGAAATTATCATAAAACTGAAAAGTCATATGACTTTCAAAATCCTCAAGCTCAATAAGCAATTCCTGAGGCTGGTCTGCAGTTAAGGCAAAAATCTTATTTAGTCCTAAAAAAAACTCAGTTTCCAAGACTCCAAAACCAATTTTATATTTATGCCAGTCGCGAAAAAAGTTTATACTTCCGTCTGTTCTTCTCATAATGACCAGCCAGCTACCATTCTGAGTTTCCTTATCACAAAAGACTTCAAACGGATTAAGAGTACATCTCTGGATCCTTATCCAATGAATTCCAGTAGACGGTGCTTCGACACAATTTCGTCGATATATTCTTTCTGTAGAATGAGTTGGATATTTCAGACTTGTTTCAACATTATCAACATTTTCAACATTTTCATGTGGCGTTGTATTATTGCTTTGATATAATTTCAAGCCCAAAAGTATTTGCTTGATTTCTTCTTGTGTGTTTTTAATTATTTCTATGTCAGATGTCAGGTTATCCTTGGGCCTAATGTTTTTGGATTTAAGAAACTGAATAAATACTTTCAATTAATATTTGAGATACTTACATTTCGGTAGAAGTATTATTAGGTTTTCTTCCTTTTTCAGACAAACCATTATAATATTTTGTTAATAAACTAAATATAATTATAAATAATATAAATTTAAACATTTTTGCACTTGTTGTCGGTTCATTCAATGTTTCAACTAAAAGTTAAATGAAAAAATATATTGATTAATATATGTTTAGATATTGTATATATGTAGAGCATCATATGGAGAATATTGTGTAACGAATTGTTTTAGAATTTATGCCATTCGTGCATTCGTTCTAGTATGGTTTGTTCTTGGATGTATACTAACTTAAAGTAGCTCATCCAAAAAAAAAAAAAAAAAATAATTCAGAATATTAATCAAGAGATTTAGGATATAATTATAAATATTATTGTATGTGTAACCTTCAGAGATTTCGATATTGTTTGTGCTTATGCATTTTGCTATTTGTTACATTTAGCTGCAAAATTGTTATGGGCCAAACAAAAACAACAACAACAAGAATAATAATAACAAGAATAACAATTGAAGCGTAATCAAAAATAAATATTATGCAACGTATAAATGAGCATAGGAAAACAGCAGCAACATCAGTAGCATCGGCAACTGTAACAACTAAAAACAACAATTCAGTGCAAGACTTAAATAAACAAAGTTGCAATTTCTGTATCAACAACAACAACAATAGAAATGAAAATAGAAAAATAGAAATGAGAAAAAAAAAATACTGCTCGTGGAACGAATCGAAATGCATCAGAAATTCAAACAAAACCACGACGGAGCCACAAGCTCAAACTACAGAAAAAAAAAAAAACTATAGGAAGAAGGAAACGATTTTCCCACTATATACTATTTGCGTTGTCCTGGCTGGGAATATGTTCTATTCGCTATTTGCTCTTTGCTGTTTTCCCCTATTTCGCTGCTGGCTATTGCTGCTGCTAGTTCAATGTTGCAACAAATGTTGTTGTTGTTGTTCTTCTTCTTCTTGATGTTGTTATTTGCCCGCCTCCGGTCTTGTCAAGGAGCGTGCAGCTCTTGCGTGTTGCCTTATGGTTAACTGAACTGTTGTTTTCCTAAGAGTAAACAGCATAGAGGGAAAGGCAAGGAACACTAAGAGGGAAAAATATTTCTTCATGCGATTTCTATTGCGACGCCAACGCATTGCATGTTGTGCAAGTTTTATGCGTGCAGCTACTTAACAGCTAAGGTGCATTTCAAGATGAAATAACAACAACAATAACAAAAACAACTATGAAATAAAAATAACAAGTAGTTGAGGGAGTTGATTGTCGACTTATTGAAAAATAAATTGAAAAAATTCAATATGACAATAAGTTAAAGTTGAACAAAGATTTTTGTTTCGCTTTAACTTTTAACTTTTGTTACAAAGATTACAAAATATTATTAAAATAATAAAATTCTATGTATAGTAATTTAGTCTGTAACTCTTTAAACTTTGGCCCTCATACTCATTGCATTTCCTAGATAAATATCTAACTGCAGCTCTTAGTGGTTTGTGGCTTTTGTCTATGCTAAAAGCTTCAGTTTCACACTTGAACAGAGTCAACAATACGACAAAATATCGATTGTTTCTATTGCAGCAGGTAAATATTGTTCTTGTAGAGCAGACATACATACTAGATGTAGGATGGGTTAGTGTTATGCTGCAGGTTTAATCATTGGCTAAGCTTTATAATGTTTGTTTATCTGAGTGGCAAACATTTTGCATATTGGCAACGAGATGACCAACAGCAAATTTTGCCAGACAAATGAATTTCAATGCAAAACTGAATGCAAATTGTTATCGATGCATAGTGAAACAATTAGCTTACCGGGGGTAACATAACTATTTAAAGAAATGATACAGAGACTAAGCTAACGATATCAGAGAGAAAGAGTTTATATAGAGCAGCTAGAAAAGTATCAGTGCAATTTTGTTATATTTAATATTTTATATTTCTAGTATATTATTATTATTATTATTATTAGTAATTGCTTGTTATATTTAATAGATTTATTAGCATCTGTAGAGCATTTAGTATTCTCATTGTAAGACTTCTTTACTGCACAGTAGAAGGTGTCTGCAATTTATGCAAGTGACAGACAGATGCAAAAGATGCGAGAAATGCTCACGCCCAAAGTATTAAAACCAAACTCGTATCCGTATTCGGATCCAAACCAAATACATAATTACACACAAACATACAGACACATTCACATACATATAGATATGTATATGTACGTATGCTTGTGTTGAACACACTCTATAAATGTAACTGTAACTGTAACTGTAGCTATAGTTGTAACTGGTCGCAGTTGATTTATGAGTGTGTACTTCACATACTTTCTGTCTCATTGTCTGTCTCTGTCTTTGTCCCTATGTGTACAAACCAATTGCCAGCCTACATTCATTTATATATATATGCATACATAGTACGTATATCTCTCTCTCTCCCTCCCCCCCCTGTTGAACTGAATGCAGCTTCAGCTTCAACCTTAACATATGCAAATGATGGATGAGTCCATGTAACTATCTCCAGCTGTTTGCATTAACCCTTTCCAACAATTTTCTCTTTCTCTTTCTCTTTTGTTTTTTTTGTATCTATATCCTGCTCGATCTCATCCGCCCAACTGTCCCGTCTCTTTCAAAAGGGTTGTTCGCAAACATTTTGTCGCTTAACTAATCAATCTGTTTGTATAAAGAACCAAAAAAAAAAAGGAAAAATTCAAAAAAAAAAAGAAAAAAAAATAGAACGATACAATTTTCTATAGATTTTTTCACTTAATTTTTATTTGTTTTTCTAGTTGATAACAAAAGTGTAAAAAATAAAGAGAGACAGAGAAAAAAAAGCCTAATGTGAAATGCTTCATTAAATATGCAAATGATGCTGGATAAAACCACTTGAATGTGTAAACATAGCAATTCGATAACGATAACAGTATTAAGAGCAGTATTGATGCAACTGTACTGAAATTTAAAAAAAAAAAAAAACAGAAAACTTGCTGTCTCTGTCCCTCATTCTAATTACGCTTAGAACGTAAATCCTATTAAAAGAAAATGAAAAAAAAAACATACCGCACACGCAACTGGCGGCCACTTCACAATCCAATGGAAAAGGTAACCTTTTGTTTTAATTCAATTTTCAATATTCCCCTCTCACTCCCTACCGCTCTGTTTGGTCTATCCGTCCACCCGTTGCGAAGGGTCAGTTTGAGCGACTACTGACCGCTGGTCACACGTCATTCAAAGCAATGTCTAACCGGTTCGGTTATGTCGGGTAGTCGGGGCAGTCAGTCAGATAGACAATTCAGATAATTTCTGACATATTCCTATCCCTATCCCTATCCCATTTGTGGCTCTTATCAACCCTGTGGCGATCTTTCTTTTTCCATATAATTTTCTCGTACAATGTTAATTGAACAATTTTCCGAATATAGCTGAACAGTTTTTTGATTGACATTATCGTCGCGTGGGTGCGATATGAATCGGTATATATATTCTATAGTATTATGGCTTGGACAGTTGGTCGACAGACTTTGCACATCTAGGAAACGTCAATTCTTTTTTTTTTTGATCCGTTAATTTACACACGAACGTGACGACGCCCCTAGATTAGAAGAGTGAAAGAAAGAGAGAGACAGAGAGGGAGAGAGTGAGAGAAAGACAGGACACTGCGTGTCGGGGTCCTAGAACTTGAAACCCTTAGGCACAAAATTTGCCTGTGGAACGAATAAAAAAAAAAAAACCCTTTTGTTTTCTTCGACAATTCGTGCAATTTTTCAATATGCATGGCAATTTTCGCACATTTTGCACGCTGACGAAAATTATAATTAAATTATATTAGGCACGTTCCACAACCCGATCCCAATCCCGATGCCAATTCCCAGATCTTTTCACTGCTCTATATTATGTTTACCTTTCTGCACGGCCTTTCGAATGTTTTGTCATAAATTTGCATGGCACAATGCTGTGCGCACTATATATTAAATTTTTCTGCTCCCCCCCCTCGGCCGCTGACGCTGCCCCTGCCTTCCTCTCATCACAGTTTGGTTCATTGTGAATTTTCCTTGAAATATGAAATGTGTTTTGCTTTTGTTTAGATGTTTTGTGTGCGTGTTTCTTGGTGTCGATGATTTTGGGTTCAGCTAATAAATAGTTGAAGATATTTTTTTTTTCTTTTTTTCTTTTTTTTGGCTGTCATAATTTTTTGCAATCATAATTTTAGTATTTTAGTATGGGGCGTGGCATGGCACGGCATGTGACCTCGCCAGGGGGTAAGTGAGCAGCTGCTGTACGCTGATTTCAACAATTTTTTGCAGTTATGCTTAATTAGGCAGCCAGAAGTTCGATTAGTTTGAATTTAAGGGGGAGAAGTATTTGTACTTTAACTTTCTTGCATCTCTCTCTGAAATCTTTTTTTTTTTGGAGAAGTGTTAAGTTGCACAAATATTAACTGTTGGTGTAATCTTGAAAGCAACTTTTATCCATCCTACACATCATATCTAATTTCAACATTGCTTTCAAAATAAACTTTTGATTATCGGCACACTTTATTTGTCCGTTTTATGGTTTATTTTCATGTTGTTGCCTGTTAAATCGTTCGACTTGACCGAAAAATTACCGAATAAAGGCAAAAAAAAATAAAAAAATAAATAAATTTAAAACACTTCATTAACTAAATAAACGACTAAAACAAAAGTCAAAGTTATAGCTCTCTACTTGCATTACATAAAAAAAAAAACACGTTCGTCACGAGATTCATCTTCATCTTCTTCGTTGACTTCATTTTCGATTATAAATATCAGTTTCAGTTTTACTTTTGGTTTAAGTTCACTTAAAAAATGAAAAAAAAAGCAACACGAAATTTGTTTATCGTCTAATTTCGCTATACATCAAAGCGTTGCTAATGCTAATGCTAATGCTGTTTATGATGATGATGATGATGATGTGTGGGTTGATGACGGAAGTTATTTGCTGCTGCCTAACTGAAGCATTAGTTTTATTTCTTGTGGAGCCTAATAAATTGGAGACACTTTTACATGACGTTTATGGACCACAAATATCATCATAGATTCATCCCAAAAAAAAAAAAAATAGTATCGTCATTCGCTCATAAATATTCAATAAACAAAATGCAAAAGCGAAAATGAAATAAAAACAAAAACAAAAAGAAAGAAAGAAGGAAAAGAGGAATAAAAGAAAAAAAAAACAATTTGTTTATTTATGCCGCATATATAACCATTATAATCAAATTAATACACTCGCTAAGTGCAATCAAAATAACATAAATAACATTTCGATGACCAAAAAATACACAAAAAAAAAAAAACAAAAACATGTAACAAAGTTGCAGTCGAACATGCTCGACTATGTGATACCTGGTAACCATGTTCCAAAAAAAATTTAAGTTTCTTATTATCCGATCTGATATTACTCGAAATTTTTTCCCACATTCGTACACCTAGCTTTGGTTTTGGTATGGTTCTGGTTCTGATATACAGTAGAATCCAGTTATCACGACTCTGCTTAAAGCGTCCGTCCGGTTACTGCGACTAAAACTCGTTGGCTTGGTTGGTCCCCCCTTTCGTTTAGTGCGTCTTCCGGGTATAACGACGTAAAATCGTAGGTCCCTTGAAAGTCGCTATAAGCGGAATCTACTGTATTCGATTTCTGAAGGTGATGAGATCGTTGCAAAAATCCAAAAGAAAAAATGACTTGCTTGCAACTAACATCAGCCCTTTGTCATTATCTATTATAGTTTCCGAAATGCTGGCGACACTAAAAGTACATGGGATACAGTATGTCCAAGCTTGTTCTAGCTAAAGGGAAGATGATATTCCTTTATATTTGGTAACACGAATAGAGTGTGTTCTCCAAGGCCTCTCATTGAGGTTACAGAGACATTATATTCTCAATAGTCTTTGGATACCGGGTATAAAAATAATAAAAAATAGTTATGCGATTATAATATTGACTTAAAATATACTATAACTGCGTTGTGTATTTAACTCAACAGTTATGTGTTCCTAAAGTCGATTGGTGAAATATGCAATTATAGAAAATTAAAGCAATGTTTAAAAAGTTTTATGTTTATAAGTTGTAGAAGATGCAACGATTTTACATACAGGAAATGTATGAAAATTATATGAGGATTATAAGAAAGAAAGCATTAAAAATATTATTATACATTAAAATAATGGAAATAGCTGAGCATGAATAAATTCAAGCTACTAAAGTGCAGTAGGAAGTGAAAGAGCTATTAGTCATAATGATAATAGATTATAATATAATGCTATATAAACTGATAAACAGTAAAAATTGCGCAAAATCCGCTTTTAAAGCACTTGAAAATTACGAGAAGCAAAAAAAAAAATGAAAAAAAAAAACAAACATACAAAATGTTATAATGAAGCTTTAGTTGGATATTGGATACTTATACCTCTTATCAAGGTACTTAACACCTCTGATGGCTTATGTTGTTGCTGTTGTTGTTGTTGTTGTTGTTGTTATTGTTGTTGTTGTTGCGTATTTTATAGGTAATCCGAGCTACAGTCTGGCTTAAGCTCTTTGACGATTTCGCTTTGATTTCGTTTTCATTTTCAGTTTTAGTTTTTACGATGCAAGCGAACAATTTGATTGCCGGCAGCAGCAGTAGTAACAGCAGCAGCAATAGCAGTAACAGCAACAGCAGCAGCAACATCTGCAGCAACATCTGCAGCAGCAGCAACAGCCACATCAACATTAAACATGCACGTTGAAGTTTCTCGACCCACGCATAACAGGAAGAGTTTGTTTCTTCGGACAAGCATTCGATAGTTGCTTTTGCTACATTGCGTTGCTCTCAATGTGAATTGCAGCAGTTTGTAATTGCTATTGCTGTTGTTGCTATTGCTGTTGTATATGCATGTGTGTGTGTTTTGGCAGCAATTAATCGGCATTAAAATTTATAACGTCGTGATAATTAATGGTCTGCTAATATGCCATAAAATTAGTTTGGTTAGCAACGTTCAATTAAGGATTTGCTTGTAACATATAAAGGCAACTGTCTGTGTGTGTTTTGTCTATGTGTGTGTGTAACTAGTAAGTGTGACTAGCGACTTCCACGTTAGCATAAATCAAAATGCTTATCACGCACTTATGACTACGCGACGCCTTCTAGAAGGCAAACTTATTAAGCTGAGTCAGCGCGTTTGAGCTGAGCAGCGTAAGACACACTGATAACACAATCAACTTGATGTTACGCATATTAATATAAATTATGAATACTTTCCCTAGTCTAGTTTACTTCTGTTTTTTTTTTCTGTTTCAACTATAATTGGCGATATATTTCGTGCTCTAGTTCGATATGTTGCCAGCACTAAGGCAGCATTTATACTTAGCAGCCTTCTATGGCAGCTTCTCCTAATTGCCAACAAGTTCACAATGATTGAGAATGTGAATGTGGCGCGTAATTGCATAACTTGTGCAACAACAAACAAAGTATAGTAGGAGCTGCTAAGAGTGTGGCAGGTGTGCAGGTAGCAGGGTATAGGTAGCTGGATATAGGATGCAGGGTTCAGATGTCTAAAGGTCAAGAAGGAAGCGCCATAATTTGCTGTATTGTGTTGACTTTGATTTTCAGCAGAAGTTGCCCACAGGGGCCAACGGATTGCCAGGAGTTGACTGTTGCCTTTTGCCTTTTGGAAAATGTCATGAATTGAATTGAAATGCGAAATTTGAAACATGAGCTGAATCAATGCAAGAAGAGAGAGTGAGACGGAGTGTGAGGGAGAAAGAAGCAGGAAAAGTAAGCTAGGCGGGTATAAAGTCAATAACGAACGTCAGGAAGTCATCGTGCAAGGAGCAACCGGTTTCCTTTTTCAATCTAAGACGTCTCTAAGGCGAATTATTGTTTCTGCTGCTGCTGCTGTTGCTGCTGTTGTTGTTGTTGCCTCAAGAGAGTGAGACCTCTCCTTTGTGGCCTCTTTTCTGCGACTGACCTTTTGGCTTGGGAACAGCAACAAGAAGAAGATGAAGAAGCAGAAGAAGAAGAAGACAACAACAAAAAATTTGCCAAGTAATATGAGCGACGTCGTCATTGTGAATAACTTTGAAGCAGATGAAAATGCCGACAGCAACATCATACACAACAGCAACGGCAACGGCAACGGCAACGGCAACAGCAACAGCAACAGCAACAGCAACAGCAACAACATCATTATCAACAATATTATCATCAGCAATATCATCATTGTCGTCTTTAGCGTCATTATCATCTGATCAGTTTTTTCATTTTTTTTTTGTTTTTATTTATTTATATTTATATTTTTTTTTTGTAGTCATGTTTGACTTTAGTCTTAGTCGAGTCGAGAGCCATAGGCTCTGGCAACGGCAGAGTTAAAGCCAATATGATTTATGTAAATGCTAATACCAAAATGTCAAGTGTCTCAGATGAGTGGGAAATTTCATTTTAGTTTGTTTATAACATCAATAATGTTGTTATTGTTATTGTTGCTGTTGCTGTTGTTTATCTTAAGGCCCACGACAACAATCCAATTAGCTGAACGATGAGATATGAGACTGAGACTGAGACTGAGACTAACGTTGAAATTGGGTCGCAAATGACAACAGCTACAAAAGATGAAAGCGAAAAAACAGAAAAAAAAATAATATAGTGCTAAAGAGAGAGAGAGAGAGAGAGAGAAAGTGATGTTTTAATTTAGAGTAAAAAAAAAAATTGGCAAGAAAATTGTTAAAAAAAAAAAAAAAAAAACTGAAAGCTTAAACATGTAAAAAAATTGAAATTACTGAACAATTTACAAAATTTCAAACCAATTGATCAAGGTTAAAAGTTCGATTAATTGTTGTGACTTAGCTTTTAATTGCTGCTGTCCAACAGTGTTTGCACTCTGTAATCAATTCTACAAAAAAATAAATATATATGAATAAAGTTACCCGCTAGAAGTCAAGGCCCCAAAAATTCTGTTTCTTTTTCTATTTTCGGGGCGACCCCTTTCGGTCAATTATTTAGATTTACGACTTCAAGGCTGAGACAACACTCTAAATACTACACTACACTACACAGTACACTAGAATATACACTATCTAATGCCAAATGATAAATTAGCTTTGTCTATTTGAACTTTAACTAAACGAAACCGACAGATAGATAGACAGACAGTCGCACACACACACACACACACACAAATAATTCCCTTTCATATATTTATATTTTTCTTGTATTTTTCTTTTTCGTATGCATTTTGATTAAGTAGAAAATCAAAATATTTATAGAAAAAAAAAAAAATAAAAATAACAAAAAAAACTATTCTAAACTATTTTGAATTCTAAACACATTAATCATGTGAACATTTGACACTTTGTGGTGGGCAACAAACAAACAAATAAACAGAAAAAAAAAATCACACACATATAAAATTGATAAAGGCGTCAACTGGGGGCGATACGAATGCACTTTATCAACTTGTTGTCAATGTTGTTCTTGTTCTTTTTGTTGTTGTTGTTGTTGGGTTTCAAATTCAATTCAATTTAGTTTACTTGAATGTTGCAGTTGCAGTTGCACTTGCAACGAGTGTCTCTATGTATGCATACATATGTGTGTCTGTGGCAATTAAAAGAGAAATTACCAAAGAGAGACATATATAGAAATTAAAAGCGTTGAGCAGTGAGCCAAATGATATTACACCATTAAATGTGCCATTTAAGTGGCAGACGTGAATCCAATTTAATTACTGCAAATTACTAGTTGTTACACTTGCAGAAAAACAATTGTCTTTTATTTATAAAACAAACAAAATTTATTTAAAAAAAAAAAATAAAATATTATTGAAGCTTTTATTATTTATTTATGAATTTTCTTATTTTGTTAACAATATTATTATTTTTTATTTTAATTATTATTTTATTAATTATTATTATTTTATTAATCATTATTATTTAATATTATTTTCTTAATTAATTAATTTTAATTTTTAAAAATTACAAAATATTTATGACAATTTAAACAATATTATTTTTAATTCTTATTATTAATTATTAAATTTTAGTTTTAATTTAATTGAAATTATATTGATTTTTTTTTTATTATTAAAAATAAAATTATTAAAATTCAGTATTTATTTATTTTACATTTATAATTATTTTATTAATATTATTTATAAAAATAATTATAATTAATTATTATATGATATTTTTAATTACTTGATTTATTAATATTAATTATTAATATCAATTTATTATTATTTATATTAATTTATTATTATTTATATTAATTTATTATTATTTATATTAATTTATTATTATTTATATTAATTTATTATTATTTATATTAATTTATTATTATTTATATTAATTTCTAATTTTTTTTCTATTTATTTTTAATATTTTGTTTATTTATTTTGAATTTTTTGCTTATATTTTTTTTTTTATATTGTTTATAGAAATTTATTTGCCTGTGTTTATAGTTCGCTGCGGTCGCCAAGTGGCGTTCCAGTGCAATAGCAAACAGTGTTAATCCAATTAATATAATGTTCATTAGGTTGGTTCCACTGACCCATTTGCAGACAAGTTAATAGTAAACAGAGTCGACTCGACTTCAGTCTGTCCGTCTGTCCATCTGTCCGACAATGTCAAGGTAACCAGTTTTGATTACAACTTCTCTGCTTGTCCGCTTGTTTGTATCTTTAAATCTCTTTCAGCGTTTCCCCCGCTTCAACACTTTCAGTATGACATAATTGGCAATAGCTTACATACCTTTTATATCTACTATATATACATCTATAAAAATATATATATTATATATATAGCGACTGTGTCTCGACATCTGTTGGGCAGGATGTTCGCCTCACAGAATTTCATAATTTACGAAATGGAGGCCTCTGAGCCTCTGAGTCTTTACGAATTGATTGATTGCCAAGTCAAGTCAAGCCGCGCCGCGCCATGCCATGCTATGCCATGCCGAGCCGTGCAACGTCAAGTTAAGTCAAGTCAAGACAAGTCGATATGGAACGCAGCGACCGTTGAAGCTTCATACAGACAGAGCTAAGTATTTTCCACTTGAATAGCTACAACTGAACAACTGAGCATTAACAGCTTCTCCCATAGTATTCCATATTCCAGCTACTCCATCAAAATTCAGTATGTAGGTCGTTGATTTCAATGCGCGCCAAGTGCAAATTTGAATAGTACAAAATTGCAGCATAATGAATTTGTCCAAGCAAGCAGTAGAAGAAAAAGAAATATGAAGAAACAGAGGAAACAAATGAAAGAATAAGAAAGTAAGATTATCATCGGCTGGACGAAGATTTTATTCCCTTGCAGTCTTAGAAGAAAACTTTACAAAAAACTAAAATTTCCGATTGTTCCTATGGCAGCTATGTGATTTAGTTGTCCGATATTGATCAAATTAATATGAGACGTATATGTCGTCATTACACTCAAATTCTGTAAGTTTCAGTCATTTTCTGCCGGTAGTTGCTATGGCAGCTATATGATATTGCAGTCTTATTCGGCAGGTTCCGACTTATACACAACTTAGAACCATAGGGATAGCTTTTAAACTGAGAGACTAGTTTTGGTTGAAACAGACGAACAGACGAATCTGCAAATTTGGATTCTTCTGTCCAAGCTCATCAAGAATATATAGAAATATATTGGATCTGCCGCAACTCCTAAAGGTCGTTACAAACTCCATATTGAAATATTGTAGTATAGTTGTATAGTATAGCTGACTCAATGTTTCCAGTACTGTGCAAGATGAGCAAAAGTTATGCATGACAATTGAAAATGTCAAGAGATCTGCTATAAAAGTCATATTAATGTCATGATAAAGAGTATTTAAATATCATCGCAGCGATAGTAAAGTTAATAGTAATTTTTCTTCTTTATGTTTCGATTACTTTCGGCTCAAGCAGTAAATGTTTGCTGCCATATGATGCTGCTGCATGCCGCATGAGGCCGCATGAGGCATAGACATTCTTCATGTGTCGACGGATAAATGACTCCAATTTGATTTGTTTGCCTTGTCTACGATTTGCTGCCGCGGGGAATACACTATCTGCCTAGCAAAGTTTTCCCCTTTCACTTCTCTTAATAGCTGCCACTGTTGAGTCTCAGCAAGAGAGAGATAGAGAGAGAGAGAGACAGGGAGAGTCATATAAAGCGAGTAAATTGTAAAAATTGTAAATTGTCTTTATCAATTTGAAGTGCTGCATGGATTATTTATGCAACTTGCCAAGCAAACTTCCATAGATAAAGTGCCATGGCTTACGAGTTACGGTCTTGAGGCTTGCGGCTTAAGACTCAAAAGCTTACAGCATGCAGCTTAAGGCTTATAGCTGATGGTTGATGGCTTAAATGTAGCTTGTCTTGGCATAGATTGTATTTGGGTTTGTCTTGGGTCTGGGTCTTGGGTCTTGGACGCTATTCTGTTCACATGACTATGCATTGATACGCTGTAAATTTTGATACAGTTGGGTAGATTATAATGCACTTATAATGCATATATGTTAGCTTAAGCTACATTTATTATACCAAATTTAGTATTTCTAATGTTTTGAAAGTTTCAAAGGATAAAGTTATAGGATTATAAGATTAGAGTTGAGTAAAAGGAATAGTGATTGGCGGAGGGTAAAGTATAAATTGGTGTAGTTTATAGATTGGAGAGAACAAATATTGGATATTAAATTGGATTAATCAATATTTTGGCTAATAGATATTATCCGAATGAAGGGTATCTTGTGTCCGTCTCTAATATACAATTTGATAAGTTAGTTGTTTTTGTAAGAGCCATGCACGGGTATATTAATTTTGAACAGTAGTTTGTGATGCATAGAAAATGAGATAATAGATTCTATAAAGATATATATTCTTGAACAACATTAAATCATAGGAACAATTAGTGGAATATTGACTCTTTGTTGACTCTGCTTGAAATTTATAGTATATATAAATCTGTCAAGTCTTATTTTATGAATCGTACAACTATATTCTACAGAATTCATAGCTATGATCGGCCGATATTTAAAGTTTTTGTTTGGAAAAACTTGCAAGAGTATGAAAATTGAGACGTGCTGTAAATAAGGTTTTCTTACATTTTTTTTTAGGTCAATTTGGGCTTAAATTACGCACTCGGCATTTGGTTAGCCATTGGTTTTGCGCTGGCTGCGAATGAAATATGTATTTAAATGCAATGCCAAGCAACGCCAAGCAAGGCAATGTGACGCCTCTGCGATCGGTCCGATTGGTGCTGACAACTTCATTGCAAAGCGCATTCGTATTCGGGGCGGCAATTTGACAGCTCTGTTGCAGTTGCAGTTGCAGTAACAGTTTTAGCATCGGACATTGATTCATAAATGCACTCGAAATGCATAAATGAATAACAAAATAAACGAACAAACAACAGCAACAACAACAATCAGAAAAACAAACCACACAATGGTTTTGGGATTAAAATGAGAAGTTATGCAGGAAAATAACAATGGGCATGCAATCAGTAGCGTAACGTGCAACACTCCCTCACTCCCTCACTCGCACTCGCACTCACACGCCCTTTGCTTCATCCTCTCAATCTCCTTTGTCTCTTTGCCTCCCTCACTCTAATTGCACACGCCCATTTTCAATGTCTATATGCGTGTCCACGTGTCCCATTGTCCATTGTATCAGGGTCAGGGGCGGACATAGTATAGTTTTGTATAGTTTCTGCTCTGGACACAAAATAGGATTTAAATTTAATGATTTGAACATTTGTTTTTCGTTACATTTTTGAGGTTATGGTCATTGGTGAAAATGCATTTGTTGTTTGCGCATTATGCGCTCCACAATCGCAGTTAATCGTCATCGTTATCTACCATCACTATCACCATCCGCATAGTCATTTTAATCGCTTTAGATAATGCCGCAAGCGCTTTGTGGCTCAGCTACCGCAACAATTAACGGCAGCTGCCGCACAAAATGTAGCGCATCCTGTGCCTAAGCCTTTGCAATGCATTGCGAATTTTCACGCATTTTTCTTCTTTTTTTTTTTGCTACGCTCTTTCACTTTGCAACATTTGACACTCGTGTTGCAATTGCTTCATTTTCGTTGCGTCCCATTGAACTTTCACTTTTTTTACCCGATTTTTTTTGTTTCGGCAATTTTTTTTTTCTCCTCAATTGTTTTCATCTTTAATTAATTTTTCGTTACTTTCAACAGCATTTTTTTATTATTATTTTCACCTTTTTTTTTTGTTGTTGTGCGTTAAAAAAAGGGTTTAGCAAGGGGCAGCAGGAGCAGGGGAAAAAAGGGTTATCAATGGGTTTGTGTGTTAAGAAAGCAACGGTTAATTTTGTTACTGATTGATTTATTTGCTTTATCGAATTTTATTTCTTTTTTTTTTTGCTCTGTTTATCTGAGGGTATGAAATTGAAACCAGAAGCTGTATGACGGATGAACAGACAGACAGAGTGTCTGAGGCCAATCATAATTTCATATTTACACTGTGAAATTATATTTGTTTTACTTTTGGGCGTGCTCTCTGTCTGTCTGTCTGTATGTTTGCTTGTCTCTCTGTTTATCCCAACGAACTGAGGAAGCAGAGCGGAGTATAATAATTGTATGTGTCCGTGTGTGAAATAAATAATATACAGCGATATAGATTAACGATATACGATATACGATATGATAGTTCAAGTTAATTTCATCCATAAATTAAATGTTTGTAGTTTAATCAACGATTCAATATCTTAAAAATTTCAAATTCATTTCTTTTGTCAGCTTTCAAATTAAAAATTCAATGTCAAAGATTATGTCAATAAAAAGACAGAAAGAAAAAAAAAAAAAGAAATAAAATAAATAAATACAATTTTAATATCTTTTGTTTAATTAAAGCAAGAAAAATCTTGAAATTTAAACAAATGCAATTTTCCCTATTGTTGATTTTATTTTTATTTATTTTTTAACAAGAATTTAATGACAATTTTTCAATGTGATTTTATACGATTTTAATCTGCATTAAATTTCGTTTAACAGTTTTGCCAAAAAAAAAAAAATAAAAAAAAAAATGAAAACAAATATTTTGTTTATTTTTTATGTGTTTTTATTTTTTTTTTTTGTATATTTTTATTGTAAATATTCAATGTCAAAATGATGAAATTTAATATTTAATAGCTTTGCGATTAAATATGGATTTTGTCTATAACTATAAGTTGTTCGATCTTCAATCTTCAATCTTCAATCTTTGATCTTCAATCGAAAATCAAAAATCTTTTACAAAGAACGATTTTTTTTTTGTATGGAATTATGATTAACGAGATTCGCCAACGCATTTATTGTACAACATGTTAAGCTAATAATTATATTGATAATGATGATGCTGATGATGATGATGATTAAGTTATGCTTACACTCATGGTATTCCCCAACGTCATTATAGTCTTGTGCTGTCTTGTTTTGTGTTTTATGGGCGTGTTAAGTGCTTTATCACATTTGAGCAGCATTTATGGGCTCATTGTCTAGCTGACTGACTGACTGACTGACTGTCTGGCTTTATAGCTATATATTTACTAGCTAAAAAGACTAGCTAAATTCATTGCCTTACGGTACTTATAATCTATAGAGAGTCGCAACTGATGTTTCAATGATGTTTCACGCGATATATTCGCGACCTCGCCCATAAAACAAACGCCAATTGCTGCTTGCTTGTGGCTTGTTTTGCTGCTCGTCGTCTGTCGCGTTACGCGTGACGTTGCAAACTTTCGCTTTGCTATTTTAAACTATGCAACTAGGTTAGATAGCACTGTCAGAAAGAGAGAGAGAGAAGGTAGGGGGAAATGGCAAAAGGTAGTTGCTGCATTAAATTTGCCGTATGTCATGCACGTCCGTCCGTCCGTTCAACTGTCAAAGCCTTTAGAGATAACTCTAATGACGTTTGACATATCGCGGCACACGCCTCTAAAATATATTTATATGTAGCATGATGTTGTTGTTGTTGTTGTTGTTGTTACTGTTGTCATTGCTTGAATGACGAATGTGTTGCGACACTTTCAAGTGCGACTGGCAACATTGAGAATGCTCTACTGCTGCTGCTGCTGCTGCTGTTGCTGCTGCTTCTTTTTCTGTTTTAAAGAGTTCTAAATGCGCAAGCGCAACGCGCTGTTGTTGTCGTCGATGGCCAAGTTGTTGCACGCATGTCACGCGATGATTTGTCACAAATCAAAACTATACCAAAAAAGGGTGAGAAGCAAAGAGAAAGAGAAACAGAATGAGATAGATAGAGAGAAAGAAACAGATAGATAGACAGAGCGAGGGGGGGAAGAGCAATTGCAGACAAGCGTTTGTAATCCATCAACAAAATTTGTAACGCTTGTCGCTTGTAGCGTGTGCTCTCTGTGTTCATGACACGCCTACTTCTACATGTTGCAACATTAAGGCAGCTGCCTCTAGGCCTCTGCTGTGCTCTCGGGCATTTCAGCTATTTCCGCTCGTAAAACATTATATGAAAACTCGAGCGAGAGCGCGCGCGCGCATGTCATAAAAATCATTGACCCAATCCTGAAAATTTCTCACTCCTTTTTGTGGGGCAGCAATAACAGCAGCAGCAGGACAATGATGTTACGTTGTTGTGACATAAACTCAATGGGATTTTTATATATGTTGTGTCTGTGTGTGTGTGTGTGTGTCTACAGTTTACAACTTGCTCTAATTAAACGCAATTAGTTGAACTTGCAACATGAACAACAACAATAAACGAGCAGCTGCCGCCAGTATCGCATCATTAAGGATATATTGCTGCAGCAGTAGCTTAAGTAGTAAATTACACGGAAAAATGCATAAAAACATTTTCTGTCACAAAAATCATAAAAAAAATGCTATAAAATTTTTGTATTTTCTTTTTTTCACTGTTTTGATTTTTCTAGTTTTTTTTTTTCTCATTTTTCTTTTTTTTTTTATTCTATTAAAATTATTGCCTCGGGTGGAAGCGGGCTGATTTGACCCCCCCCCCCCCCAGCACAGCGGGTTTACACACTTCAAATGCATTTTTTATGCAAAGTGAAACAGTCTCTGCGCGCGTGTGTTTGTGTGTGTGTGTCTTGCACAGTGGAAATCAATGTTTCTTTATATTATTTTCATTTTTTTCTTTTTTTTTTTTGTCATATGCTACTCATAAAAATATTTTCCATTCATTTATGCATATTTCGAGGCGCTAAACACGCCTAATGACAACAAAACATACAACCCTTAAAAAAAAATAAAAAAAGCAAATTTAATTAAATGGGAAATTAATATATGTCAGGGATCGACTAACGACTACCCTAGGTTTTGCTGCTACAAGTTTTATAATTATTTTAAATTGTATTCAAATAATTTTTCAATATATTGCCATAAAATAAATTTAAAAAAAAAAATTTCAAAAATTTTTTTTAAAATTTTATTTAACATACGTTTATATTTTATTATAATTAATTAATTAATTATATTTATTAATTAATTAATTAATTAATTATATTTATTAATTAATTATTTTTATTAATTAATAAATAATTATATTAATTAATTAATTATTTAATTAATTATATTAATTAATTATATTTATTAATTAATTAATTATATTTATTAATTAATTAATTATATTTATTAATTAATTTTATTTATTAATTAATTATATTTATTAATTAATTATATTTATTAATTATATTTATTAATTAATTAATTAATTATATTTATTATTATATTTATTATATTTATTATATTTATTATATTTATTATATTTATTATATTTATTATATTTATTATATTTATTATATTTATTATATTTATTATATTTATTAATTAATTAATTATTATATTATTATTATTATTTTATTATATATTTAATTTTCTTTTTTTAAATATTTAATTTAACATATTATTTTTTTTATTTTTATTTTTTATTTATAATTTTATATAGTTTATTATATTATATTGTCTATATATATTTTTTATTTTAATTCTTATTATTTGTTATTTATAAATTGACTTTTTACTAATATTTTTCCCGCTTTATGAAATTTTTTTGTCACTTTTATTTTCAATGTCAACATTTTTACAGGGTATACCAATTAGACAACATAACGTTTCAATCTAATGGCATAAAAATATGTTTTCGATTTTGTTTTTTTTTTTCTTTTTTTTTTTTACTGCTGCCTCATCTTGTACTTTGAAATGAGCCTTGACTCGGCGACTCAAGACTCGCGACTTGCGTCTTGCGTCTTGCGTTTTACTTTGATGCCACTAAAGAAAAGAACGCGCTGCTTGTCAACGCCTCAGGCGTGCTGCTTGTTGATAAATACCTGGGCACACCTGAGCATACATACACATTCACACACACACACACACACATTCACACAGCTGAGCACACCTATTAATTAATTAGCAACAACAAGACAAACATTTTTTTTTCCAGATTTTTTTTTTTTGTTAAGTTTGAACAGTAGCCAAAAATGAAGAAGAAGATGAAGAAAAGTGAATGACTCATGAGTGTTGCTATGATGAATACCTTGAGTCTGTATGTGTGTGTGTGTGTGAATGTAGGAGTGTGCGGTTGTGGGAGTTGAAGATGAAACCAATCCCGTTGCCATTATTATCATTATTATTATGTACATATGTATGCATGTAATAGAATATTTTGTACTGGGAAATTGAGCTCAAGGTTCTTTTTGGCAAAGCAAACAAAATGGCAACGTAAATGAACCAAAAAAAAAAAGAAAAAAGAAAAATGAACTTTGAATTCAAGCATAAGAAAGAAATACAAAAATAAATTAAATAATTTAAATAATATGCGTAGGCAGTAAAAAGTTTTGCTTTTGCTGCTGCCTCTGCTGACGCTGCTGCTAAAACAATTAGAATAACAAAGAAAAAAGTCTTTTAAAAATAATAAAAATAAATTGTAATTGAAATTGAAATTTGTTTGGACTTGCGAAAAAAAAAAAACAAAAAAAAAATAAATAAATAAAAAATGAAATGCGAATCATTTGAATAAAATCTATGCACTATTCAAATGCCACTCACAATGTTTGGTTTTGCCAATTCATAGATCGAAGCTATTGATATATTGCGGTAAAGTTTTGGTTTTTTTTTTTTTTAATTTTAAAAACTACTCGACAAAAAAAAAAAAAAAAACAAAACTAATGAAGCGTTTTTTTTTTTTTTGCGAGATTTGCAAAAGTGATAATAGTAAGGGATAGAGGGAAGACAGAGTGACAGAGACTATACGATGGCAATCAGAGGGATTCTATTTTAATATTATCGAGGGTGCGATATAGACATACATAGATCAACGGGGGGTTGCTATATTTAATTTTGCAATAGATGAAGAGAAAATGAATTTACGCATCACAGCACTGCAACATTATTTCATCTCTATCTGTCTCTCTCTCTCTCTCTCTCTCTCTCTCTCTCTCTCTCTCTCTCTCTCTCTCTTCTGTCAATACGTTCTAATCCATAGTAGGACACATGTATATGTAATGACATGGAATATAGAGACATAGATCGCAATGATAAAATCCGTTCGCTAAACGTGGGAGCTTCAAAATTCAATGTGGTTTGCCATTCGCCATATATCAATCGACAACTAAATCTGTTAAATAATAATATACAAAGCGTGCCAAAGGCGGCAAAATGACAAAAGCAACAACAAACTATAGCAAAAAAAAAAAACAGATGAAAATGAAAATGGAAATCTACCATATATATATAAATGAAAATGGTGCAATTTTGATTGATTTATAATTGAATGTGAATTGTTGATAAGATTATGATAAACGACATTCATATGCAGCCCCAAGCTTAACAGGCTTTACCTCCTTCCTTTCTTCTACACTTTGCTTGCTCTACTCTTCTGTGTGTCCCCCTCAAAAAAAACCAGACAGTTTGCCAGTTTGTGGTAGTTGACGTTGACGTTGATCGGCGTTGACTGCTCAAAAAAAAAAAAAATCAAAAAAATCAAAAAAAAAAATCAAAAAAGAAATAAAACAGGTTAACGAACCATAATTATATCGAACGGTTAGCAGAGGTTGCCAGAGGTCGTTAAGTGGGAGGTAGGGGAGTTGGAGAAGTAACTGACGTTGCATGGAAGTGTAGACCGTCCGCCTTTGGCGCGTCGGCGGCATTACCAATACATTATTATTTTTTTTTTATTTTTTATCTTTATATTATTTCTGTTTTTATATATACTATATGTATATATTATATATTTTTTTTTTCTTCAGCTTTGCCTTTGCATTTGTGGCCATAAACCAGATGTAATATAAAAGATATTCGAGATAATTATGCAGAATTTAAGATACGCTCTTAGCAAAGTAGAGTATCCCAAGCAATGTAGCAACGTTTGAAGACTGTTTATGCTAAGACAGCAAAGAATTTTGCGATACGATTTTTAATATGTGTAATTTATTATAAACTATTCAAGATTTCAAATAAATTTTTATAATTAATTATTTTTATTTATTTTCTCTCTTTTTAGATTTGCTAAAGAAGCTTAAGTTATGTTTTAAAAAGTTGTTGTAATTCTCGTAAAGTTAAAGAAGAAGATGCTGATGAGCTTGAAATCAATATAACATAAATAATAATGAAATTAATAGTGAAAAAGTGAATAATAAATAATTAAATTACAATTAAAAAATAATAAAATAATTATAAAAAAAAAGTACAAATATTACTAATGAAAATAATAATATAAATTATGAAATATTATGAAAAAAATTGAATAAAATTAAATTAAAAAATTAATTAAAAATTAAATAATAAATTAAAAAGGAAAAAAAATAAATTTAATGTGCAATAAAAATTTAAGCGTACAAACTGAAATAAATTAAATGAAATTAAAAAAATTAAAATTAAAATTAAAAAATTAAAATTAAAAAATTAAAGTTTAAAATTAAAAAAAATTAAATTAAAAAAATTTATATTGAATAAATTAAAAAAAAACTATTAAAAAAAGTTAAATAATTAATAAAATAAAAATTAAAATAATCAAAAATTTAATTACAAATAAATAGAAAAATAATTTAATAAATAAAAGAAAATGCAAAAAGTAAAAATATGTAAAAAAAATTCAAGTTTAAAATTAAAAAAAAAATAAAAAATAAATAAATTAAAAAAATAAATATTAAAATAATAAAAAATTTAATTACAAATAAATAGAAATAATAAATAATAATTTAATAAATAAAAGAAAATGCAAAAAGTAAAAATATGTGAAAAAATTAAAGTTTAAAATTAAAAAAAAAATTAAAAAATAAATAAATTAAAAAAATAAAAATTAAAATAATAAAAAATTTAATTACAAATAAATAGCAAAATAATTTAATAAATAAAAGAAAATGCAAAAAGTGAAATTATGTGAAAAATATGAAATGTGTGAAAAATAAAATAAATAATCTTACGATGGGAATATTTTTACAAATTGCGGTAAGTCTGTCATGTCTATGGTTTTATCATACATATTATATTATAATAATTTGTATTAATAATTGAGTAATTTAATGCTATGCAATTGAGCAACATGATCAAACTTGTCAATATAATTGATATACCTTGTGCGTGTTAGTGTCGTCCAAGTCGTAAAAATGTATCGCCAAATCGTCAAATTGGCTACGAAATGCATAATTTTTGTTCGTCGTATCGATATCGATTTACATTTTTGTTGCTGCCTTTTTTTTTTTTATTTTATTTATAGTGGCTAATAATAAAATCAATCGACGCACAGTGCGCAAAAATTGCATATTTCAGTTTTGTGGAACTGCTAAGAGCTTTGTTGTTGTTGTTGTTGTTGTTGTTGTTGTTGTTGCTGTTGTTGGTTTGATCGCCTGCTGTGGACCGGCACAAAAGTCGCGTTTTTGAAGGCGACATTTAATTGCCTGGCTTTGAGATTTGCTTTGCAAGATTTTTTTTTTGTGCGTGGTTCGGACTTGGCTTAAAACTTACAACTCAGTCGTAGAGTCTTAGGAGTTTGGCAGAGAGGTGGGGGAACTAGTGCGGGGGTGTGGGGGAATATAGCTGAAATATTTTTGTCACTAGGAAATGGTTTATGTGACTAGTCGATCGATTCAACTAGTTGTTGTTGTTGTTGTTATTGTTGTTGTTGTTGTTGTTGTTGTTATTGGTCTCTCGTTGTTGGCCGACTTTTAATTTAAACAGGAAATTATGAATGTTGACTGCAATTTGTTTATGCAGCTGCTGACTCACAATGCTGCCACATGCATTGACCACCATCCTCCCCCCCCCCTTGCGCTCATGGTGCTACTCAAGATTTTGCCACAATATTGCAACGATAAAAGTTAATTTACTTTGTAGTACTTCGTGTTGTTGTTACTGTTGTTGTTGTTTTGGCTGTTCTTACGATCTATTTTGATGGTTAAATATTTTACGCTGTCTCTTTGTTGCCTTGTTCTGTCAGGCATCATTAGCTATAAGCAAGCGCAGTCAAAGGAGTCGGAAAAGTCTTGAAGTCTCAAAGACTCGCTAAATTCAAGTCAGGTTCGTTCCGTTCAGGGTCAGGCTTTGGACAAGCTGCAAAACGTTAATTAGTCATGTGCGGTTGACTGTCACAGATCGTCGAATGTATTGAATTGAATGACAGATGTCCTAAGCTACACTGTGCGAAAAGTAGCTACACAAAAGATAACATAACTTTATTTTTAAACTCTTTTGCACTCTGACGTTCAAAGACTTTGGTTTTTAATTTTTTTTTTTTGTTTCGCTCAGTGTATGTCTTGTAACATACTTTGGTCTCTTGTTAACGCTGTGAACAATAAGAAAATTGCATTGTGAGGCTGAAGGTAATGTAAGGTTATTAGTCATTGATATGCCGCACCTTTCCATCATTGCAGCAATGCAGCAATGCATCAATACATCAGTCAATCAATAAACGATGGATATGGATATGTATATGGATTGTAAATAATGAATTGTAGATATTGATTGTGAATTGCGAATTGTTTAGTCTGCAATGTGTATTGACAGAGTTGACAACAAACGTTTGAGCAGCTGTTTTGTAGCTCTGTCTCACATTTATATATATAATTTTTTTTTTTTTGGTCTTCATTAGGTTTTTGCCCATATTTGACTTTGAGACGCTGGAGGGAAATGGGTTACGAAAATAGGGGAATTAGCAATAATACAATGAATACAATGAATACAATGAAACATATTGAATCATTCAGCGATCATTTAAGTCAATTTCAATAGCGAAATTCCGGGTATACCAACATTAATGAGCTACTGGCCATTGGCCAGCTCATTAGGGCCAAAATCAGCATATGACTAAACAGTAAAAATAAAAACAAGAAAAAAAACAAGAGAAGTTTGTTTTGGAAAAACATACATAGATACTCTGCCTAAATTTAGTAATACTTAGTGCTACATGCTAAGCTTCTTCTGCAAAGCTAAATTATTTTTATACATTTTTATCTTATTTTTTTTTATAAATTTAACACTTGACATTTAAAGCTTTTTTCTAGGATATTTTCTGGTATAAGCATTGCTTGTAAATTGAATATGAAGAAAGCTAAATTTATGAAAATAATTTAAATATTATTTTAGGGTATTTTCTAGTCTATATAAAAGACTTGATTTTGTTTTCTAAATAAATCGTGAGTCTGCAAAAATTTTTTCTCTGTTATTTTATTTTGCTTGCTTTAAAGATTTGTTTGCCTTAACCTTAACTTACCCTGCACCTATTACACTCTTCTCTCTCTCTATCTCTCTCTCTTTCTCTGTCTCTCTCTGTGTCTCTCTCTCTCTGTCTCGATGCAGCTCCAGTTTGTGCTTTAGCTTAAGCTACAGCTTCAGACTTGGCATCAGCCGCAGCAGCAGCAGCAGCAGCTTCAGCTGGCCAATTAATTATACAAAAAGAAAAACAAAATCAACAGCAATTGCAACAACAACATGAGCAACAACAACAACAACAACAAAAGTCAGTAAATCATTTTGAACTTGACATTCAAATGTAAAATGATTTTTGTTGTAATTAAAAGAGAGACGAAGGGGGGGAAAATGCAGGTAAAAATATATGTTAAAAACTGGACATGAACAACTTTTACACAGCAACAACAACAACAACAACAAGAACAACAACAGGAGCAGTGGCAACTATTTATTTGGTCAATTCGACATGATTTAATGAGCATTTATGCAAATCAAGTAAACAGCAGCAGCAGCAGCAGCAGTAGCAGTAGCAGAATCAGCAGCCTGCTGCTGCTGTCTTTATATTTATCCTTTTGGCCAGCAGTCTATGCACATACAGTGCTGGCCAAAGTATTAGTACTAGCTACAGTTAGTCTAGTCGTAAATCATTCATTGTCTGTTATGTTGTGTTGTATGTTTGCATTGCATTGCATGGAGTGAGCATATTCAGATGTATAAAAGGGAGAGAGAGAGAGAGAAAGAGACACATGAGGCACTTTTGAGCTGCAATCAGGCGTAAAAAGATGCTGCCCAAAAGCAATTTTCACTACATTTTTGCCAATCCGAACTGTTGCCAGGGTGAGGCCAGTAGAGCAGTGAGAAAAGGCGAAAGGCGAAGGGAAGAGGGAAGAGCGAAGAGGGAAGAGTAGAGTAGAGAAATGTAAAGAGCATTTGGTTAGGATTTTTCGGTTCCTACAGCTGAGGCATTATGTGGCAAGCATCGACAGCATACCAAATCTATTGCGCCTCATCAATTTTGCAACAATGCGACACGAACGCAAAAACGTAACCAACGTTTGTTTCCGTACCCCTCCCCCCCCCTCCCTATCCCCTGCTTGCCACAACAGTCACAGGCACAGTCACAGCCACAGTCAGTCACTGTCGCTGCCACAAGCTACTGTCCTCTCCTTGCCCTTTCCCTACCCTCGATATCCCTCTGGCAATTCTATCAATTGACGACGTGACAAGCTGCTCACAATGAAACAATTGTCTACTCGCTGTCTTTCTCTCTCTCACTCTCTGCGTCTGTCTCTCTGTTTCTCTGTCTATGAGTCTTTTGGTTTTGGAGTCTTTGGTCTGTTTAGGGTCCGAACAATCTCGTCGTGTATTGCGGTTGCCTCTTTTCGGCTTTTTATTTTATTTCATGTTGTTTTCCTCATCTTTTGTTGCCTTTTGCTGCTTATTGATTTTGCTCAAGAGATTTTTCTGTTTTTGTCTTGTGGTTAACGCGCGTGAAATCAATTGGAAAATGCATCTAATGATTTTTTTTTTTTACTTATTTCTTTTGGGTTCGAGATTTGATTTGGCTTTGTTTTTTTTTTTAAAGCTAATGGCTCAACTGTACGTGGTCGGTCCCAGCAGTCTCTAAGGTATGCAAATCTTAAATGGGCGTCATGCCACGCCCATTTCCTTTAATATTTGTAACAACTGTTGTAATCGAGAAATGTTTCTTTTCTTTTCTTTTTTTTTTTTAAGTATTTCCTTAGTGTGCTATATCATCATTATCGATAACCCCAAGGGGTAAACTAGACCAAGGGGTAGAGAAAGGTAGAAAGGTGACGACGCATTGTGTAGAGAGCAAAGTAGAGCGGACGAAGGGTCGAAGAAGAGATAGCAAAGTATTAGATACCACTAAGTGAAGGGTGCAAGCTGCAAATGTAACGTTTAGGGGGCAAGAGGCAACCCTTAAGGGTTGACATTACTTTTGACTTCGTTTCGTCAACAGCATGGAATGGGATAGAACGCTGTTGTCCTGCTGCTGACGCAATTATGTCAACTTCTTGAAGTGCCGACATTACCAGCAGTGCGCGCACATTCCAAAAGTAATTTTTACTTCTTATTGTTTCCTTAGGGTCTGTTCAAGGTGTCCCTTTGGGTGTCCCTCGAAAGTATCCTTGAGCGGAAGTACGCCGATCGCAATTTAAAAACGATCAAGCGTAACTATGCGCAACGTTATGATGAGCTCATAATTACAGACTATATAACGCTCAATATATAGCACACGACGGGACATTTACAGGAGCAGTAAAAACCAATACCAGTGTCAACTTGCAGAAAGGTTTTTAATACTGGTCCTGAAAGTTAAACAGTTGAAGAGTTGATGTCAGAAATTGAAAAGCTTTAAACTGTTGTATCAAAAGGATGACGATTTTTATACAATGGCAGCGGGTATATTAATTTTGATCAGAACACTTACCTCTGAGGAGGTGTGGTCCGTCATTGTCCATTTATTTTTCTTGCCATCTCAATGAAACTTGTCAGACATAATATCTATGACCATAAGCTGACATAGGAAGGATCGCACAAAAATAAAATTTCATATGGAAAAAGTTAACATTGAAGTCTGCAAGAGTATTAAAGCTTCGACAGGCTGAAAATAACTTTGCTTTTATTTTGTCAAACTTTAACTGATTTTGACTTTAGGTTCGACCTTTCTTTTAGTTCTTTAAAAAAAACAAAAAACACACACACACAAAATCTGTTGCTTTTCTTACTTGAAAGTGAAATCGATAGGATGATAACCTTTTTTTTTTTCCAAGAGAGCTTTAAATTTTCTTTTACTAATATTTGTGTTAAGTTAGAGACTAGAAGAAGTAAAATGAAATGAAGTAAAAAGGCAGCCGACAGTTGACTCTGACTCTGTTGGCTGTTGGCTGTTGTCCAATGCGCACTTTCCATTAGTTTTATAGCCTTGTTGTTGGAAGGGACAGTAGGGGGAAGGGCGGATGTCATAGATATAGATAGGAGAATAGCATTTTCACATATGGGACGAACATTTCTGTCGTTCGGCTGCGCCTGCTTTCTCTTCCAAACCCAAATGGACCATTACAATCGGCTCCATTAACAATATTGGTAAGGCAACCATACATAGTAAAAGGTTGCGCTCACCAACAAAAAAAAAGGGCACTAAATGAAAATTATGCGTGTGCTCCTGCTGCTCCTCCCACTCTTAACATGCCTACAGTCTACATCATGCGCACTTAACTCTCGCATATTCGATAGAATCGCTTGAATTTTTTTTTGGGCCTACACCAAGGCAACAGAAATTGTAAAAGCTTTTAATGCGACTGACAGAGCTAGCAATGAGTGAGAGGGAGAAAGATACAGAGGAGGGATTAGATTACACTGCACGCCCATTGGGAAAAGCGTTGAAAAATTATAGTTGAAAACAGAAGAAAAAAAAAAAATTAAACAGGAAAATGCGAAACGATTAATATCACTTAATTAAGGTGAAAAACTAGACGAATGACAGCTGTCAAAAATGGGCGACAAATCTAACGATAAACTAAAAAAAAAAAAAAAATATTTAGCAAAAAAAAATAAAATATTTTTTTCCCTCAATGTATTTGGGAATTTTTACAACATTTTTTGTTTGCTGTTTTTTTTCGAATGCAATTGCGCATGAAAGTTATATCAGATTTTGGATTAAGAATTGGGATGAAAACATATATTAATAGCTATTGTCATTGCAGTTGAGCAGCGAAGAGAACTGTTGATACATTACGAAAATAAGACAGAGATAGAGACAGAAAGAAAGAGAGAGAGATAGATAGATAGATAGAAAAAAAAAACACAGCAATCAAATCGCATTTTACTGTCGTTATGCCCAAAATCGGATTTCAAATTTCTGATGCCAATCAATCAAATGGAAACAGAAAAAAAAAATAGCGAAAAATAATACAAAAAAAAAAAGGTCGTTTCGCATGTTTTTTTTTTGCCCTGATTTCTAGTTGTTATTGTCGTTTATTCTTCTTTCTTTTTTTTTGTTTGAGGGTGAAATCAAAATGCATTTAACTTTTGTGGTTCTTGTATTCGGGTGAGTCTCGTCTTCGGTTTCATCATGCACCAAGCAAAAAATGCAGCCCTCACAGGCGATGCTGCTGCACTTACACATAGGGATGAAGTTTCATATAATTTTCAACTATTTCTTACATAGATTTATTATTAATATTTATAATTGTAGTATACAAATTTTTATTAGAAGAATTGGAATTTTGTTTTTAAAATGCCAAGTGATGAAACCTTGACAACCTTGACTTTTCTATAGTACATTCATTTTATCAATTCGCCACATGCCACAAACATAAAATTTTAATGGTGATTAAAGTGAACTGTCCACACGTACTGATAAGTGCAGTGGCATACGGATGTCGTATTTAATATTTTTTTTTTTTTTTGGATTTCAGTTAATTCTGATTTTACATATTCATAAACATCAGAAGAATTATCACAGCTGTTTTATCAACTGTCGTCAAGCTTCTCCTGCAGCATTATATTATAAATAATTTTTTGTCGCTTGCGAATTGAAAGAAAAAAATAAAAATAACAGAATATGCTATAAAAAGGCGCGTTACGACAAAGCTCAAATCAGTTTCAACTTAATTTTAGTTTAAGACGAATTAAAAATGTTCAAGTTTATTGTAATTTTATTTGTATTTTGTTCATTCAATTCATTCGCTGAATCTTCTGAAATGATTGAACTAAACATGACGAAGGCATTTCTTATACTCAATTCTCAATTGTCCGACATGAAGTGAGTTTTCAAAACAATTCAAATTAAGCATAGAATAAAATTAATTTCATCATAGATCGGAGCAAACATTGTTGAAAACGGATCAAGGGAATTTCAAAGATGACTTAAAATTGCTGAAAACTGATCAACAAATCCTGAAGGAATTAGTTATGTTTATGAGAGCTGACCAAATGAAAGATGATAAGCAATCGAACAATACAGATAAAGGCACGAATAAAACTGATACAACGGATCAAGATCAATCAAAATCTGACTTGGCTAACTTAAAGTAAGTGTTGGAATAATCAAAGTTAAACTTAATTTAAATTATACATATATGAATATTTTTCATTCATATTGTTCAGAGTGGACTACGAACTCATCAAAGGAGACTTAACAACGTTGCAAACAAGCCAGAAACAAATGAAAGAAGAACTTACATTCCTTAAAACTGGCCAAGAGATGATGAGAGTGGGACAAAAGAGATTGGAACTAATGCTAGAGAGCATTATGCAAAACCTGAATCCATCTAAACCGAAAACAATTGCACGCAATTGTGCCGAAATGGATTTCCAACGGAACGGACTCTACGAAATACTCCTGCCTTTGTACAGTAAGCAACCGTTCAATGTGTCGTGTGATCAAGAAAGACGCGGTGGAAATTGGACGATCTTCTTAAGGCGAATGGACGGCAGTGAGAACTTTTATCGCAACTGGAGAGATTATCAAATGGGTTTTGGTAATCTTAATGGAGAGTTCTTCTTGGGACTCGACAAGCTGCATGCTCTTACTGCAGACCAACCCCAAGAATTACTAGTTGTACTGGAAGACTTTGAAAGCAACGTCAAGTTTGAGTCTTATGATGCGTTTGCAATTGGTAATGAAAATGATGCCTACACACTACATACTTTGGGGAACAGCAAAAGGAGATGCTGGAGATTCTTTAAGTTACCATAAGGATATGAAATTTACTACTTACGACAGAGACAACGATATTGATTTACTTGAATTGTGCCAAAAAATATACTGGTGCCTGGTGGCATAATTTGTACCACCAGGCACCAGTATATTCTTTGGCGCAATTATGTGAATCAATATCGTTGTCTCTGTCGTAAGTAGTAAATTTCATATCCTTATGGTAACTTAAAGAATCTCCAGCATCTCCTTTTGCTGTTCCCAAAGTATGTAGTGTGTAGGCATCATTTTCATTACCAATTGCAAACGCATCATAAGACTCAAACTTGACGTTGCTTTCAAAGTCTTCCAGTACAACTAGTAATTCTTGGGGTTGGTCTGCAGTAAGAGCATGCAGCTTGTCGAGTCCCAAGAAGAACTCTCCATTGAGATTACCAAAACCCATTTGATAATCTCTCCAGTTGCGATAAAAGTTCTCACTGCCGTCCATTCGCCTTAAGAAGATCGTCCAATTTCCACCGCGTGTTTCTTGATCACACGACACATTGAACGGTTGCTTACTGTACAAAGGCAGGAGTATTTCGTAGAGTCCGTTCCGTTGGAAATCCATTTCGGCACAATTGCGTGCAATTGTTTTCGGTTTAGATGGATTCAGGTTTTGCATAATGC
This sequence comes from Zaprionus obscuricornis, assembly GCA_037044475.1. NCBI lineage: Eukaryota > Metazoa > Arthropoda > Insecta > Diptera > Drosophilidae > Zaprionus > Zaprionus obscuricornis. The sequence continues at coordinate 2,185 of JBAMBR010003428.1, read as the reverse complement.
TCTCTAGCATTAGTTCCAATCTCTTTTGTCCCACTCTCATCATCTCTTGGCCCGCTCTCATCTCCTCTTGGCCAATTTTAAGGAATGTAAGTTCTTCTTTCATTTGTTTCTGGTTTGTTTGCAACGTTGTTAAGTTCCCTTTGATGAGTTCGTAATCCATTCTGAACAATATGAATCGAAAATATTCATATATGAAGTAAATTTTAATTTAAGCTTAATTTGAATTGTTTTAAAAACTCACTTCATGTCGGACAATTGAGAATTGAGTATAAGAAATGCCTTCGTCATGTTTAGTTCAATCATTTCAGAAGATTCAGTGAATGAATTGAATGAACAAAATACAAATACAATTACAATAAACTTGAACATTTTTAATTCGTCTTAAACTCAATATAAGTTGCAACTGTGCTGAGCTTCATTGTATCGCGTCTTTTTATAGCACTTTCAGCTATTTCTTATCATAATACAGTTCGTAAAAATCCCAAATCCCCGAAATCCCCCTACCATTAGTAGGAAACCTGCAAATTTGCAAACTGCATCGTCAAAAGTTTGTGGTAATTTCACCGAGATTATTCTTGCAAAATATTTGCAGGTTTCCTACTAATGGTAGGGATGTCGGGGATTTGGGATTTTTACGAACTGTATTATGATAAGAAATAGCTGAAAGTGCTATAAAAAGACGCGATACAATGAAGCTCAGCACAGTTTCAACTTATATTGAGTTTAAGACGAATTAAAAATGTTCAAGTTTATTGTAATTTTATTTGTATTTTGTTCATTCAATTCATTCACTGAATCTTCTGAAATAATTGAACTAAACATGACGAAGGCATTTCTTATACTCAATTCTCAATTGTCCGACATGAAGTGAGTTTTCAAAACAATTCAAATTAAGCATAGAATAAAATTAATTTCATCATAGATCGGAGCAAACATTGTTGAAAACGGATCAAGGGAATTTCAAAGATGACTTAAAATTGCTGAAAACTGATCAACAAATCCTGAAGGAATTAGTTATGTTTATGAGAGCTGACCAAATGAAGATGATAAGCAATCGAACAACACAGATAAAGGCACAAATAAAACTGATACAACGGATCAAGATCAATCAAAATCTGACTTGTCTATAAAGTAAGTGTTGGAATAATCAAAGTTAACACTTAATTTAAAACTAATTTTATGATCTTACTCTGCATCATCTGCATTTGTGCCTTTATCTGTGTTGTTCGATTGCTTATCATCTTCATTTGGTCAGCTCTCATGAACATAACTAATTCCTTCAGATTTGTTGATCAGTTTTCAGCAATTTTAAGTCATCTTTGAAATTCCCTTGATCCGTTTTCAACAATGTTTGCTCCGATCTATGATGAAATTAATTTTATTCTATGCTTAATTTGAATTGTTTTGAAAACTCACTTCACGTCGGACAATTGAGAATTAAGTGTAAGAAATGCCTTCGTCATGTTTAGTTCAATTATTTCAGAAGATTCAGTGAATGAATTGAATGAACAAAATACAAATAAAATTACAATAAACTTGAACATTTTTAATTCGTCTTAAACTCAATATAAGTTGAAACTGTGCTGAGCATCATTGTATCGCGTCTTTTTATAGCACTTTCGGCTATTTCTTATCACAGTTCGTAAAAATCCCAAATCCCCGAAATCCCCCTACCATTAGTAGGAAACCTGCAAATTTGCACACTGCATCGTCAAAAGTTTGTGGTAATTTCACCGAGATTATTCTTGCAAAATATTTGCGAAAACATCCGGTTGTCCATGTACTTATCAGTCGAAGTGATAAGAAATATTCAACAGTTAGTCTAAACGAAGCTTTAATTCTAGTTCAAGAATATGAAGTGCAAAAATTTGTAAGTTCATTTAGTTTATGCATTAAAATATATGAAATGTTCCAGCTAAATATGAGGTAAGAATTTCCATCTCCTAGTTCTCAGAAATTGAGACTTTAGAAACTCAATAAGTTTTATAAGCAAATTGCTGATTGAGCATTAGGTAAATGTTACCCTGTGATTACTGTCGAACAGGGTATCCACATTGCAAAGTACAGAGTCAGCTCCGTCAGCTGTCAATTGTGATTGTAGCAACAGTTGCTCAAATTATATATGTACGCTAAAAAAAACGAACAGAGTGACAAATGTTAATACCCATCGACAGGGAGAGACTAC